>JADBJO010006014.1:27500-35000 GCA_016801955.1 Conus betulinus | reverse complement strand
ACAAAAGAACACACGTGCGCGCTCATAAACACACACACGCGCCAACCTATATGAATGTCCATTTGTAGCTAGATCGATAGATAGACAGGACAGACGGACAGATCTATAGATAGACAGGTAAATAGATAGAGTGACAGACATACAGACAGACAGACGGTTAGATAGACAGGTAGAGAGAAAGAGATAGAGAGAGAGCGATAGAAAGACAGACAGACAGATAGATGGATAGAGAGATAGACAGACAGATAGACAGGCAGACGGATAGATAGATAGACAAATAGAAAGACAGACAGATAGACTGAATGACAGATACATACATACATACATACATACATACATACATACATACATACATACATACATACATACATACATACATAGAGCATAAGATGGACATGTGTTAGCAAGTAAGTATATTGGAGAGAGGGGAGAAAGTTAAACGAAGGGAAAGAAAAATATGTGAAGAAGCGCGAGATTAGTCATTGAAAAACAAGATCAACCCTGATTAATTTAAAAAGCACAAAGAGAGAGGGGTGAGAGAGGAGAGTGAGAGAGAGAGAGAGAGAGAGAGAGAGAGAGAGAGACAGAGAGAGAGACAGAGACAGAGCAGAGACAGACAGAGACAGAGACAGAGACAGACAGACAGACAGACAAACAGAGAGGGAGAGAGCTAGAGAGACAGACAGACAGACAGAGAGGGAGAGAGCTAGTGAGACAGACAAACAGACAGACATACAGACAAACAGATAGTCACAAAAGACTGACAGTCAGAGATAGTGATAGAGACAGACAGGAATCTTGAGCTTTAAAGCACTAATCGTCCAGAAGGTGAATATTATGCTTTGAGAGAGAGAGAGAGAGAGAGAGAGAGAGAGAGAGAGAGAGAGAGAGAGAGAGAGAGAGAGATGATGATGATGATGATGATGATGATGATGATGATGATGGTGGTCTTTATTTTCAAGTTAATAGATAAGCAAAAATATGCTTTTTTTCATGCGGCCCTTGCCCCGCTAAGGGAGTAACTAAGAATGACTAGCGACTAAACTTACAAAACTTTTAACAAATATACATATCTTCAAAAATACATTAAATGTTGATGAGTTTCCTCCATTAACATTGAGGCGTAGATGAATTAAAAGTAAAAAAAATGATTGAAACAACAAGCAAGAATAAAGAAATCGATTACAAAGAAGAAAAAAAAAAAACATTACACACAGACAGAATAAGCAATCCTTCTGTTGTTATCGAGAGAGAGAGAGAGAGAGAGAGAGAGAGAGAGAGAGAGAGAGAGAGAGAGAGAGAGAGAGAGAGAGAGAGAGAGAGAGAGAGAGAGAGAGTTATATTCCTTTTGTAAAATATCAACATACAACAAGCTGCGAAGGATGATAATTAGATATCTGCAACGCATCAATAATATCAACCTTTCTTTCTTTCTTTCTTTCTTTTTTTTTGTTTTTTTTTTTTTTTTACATTTCATGATGTGGTTAGAAAGCAAGACGAGGACGAACAGTACTACAATCAGTCATCCGTTAGTGCCTTGAATTCCTAGCATCAATAATCATAACACTTATTCATCATGATGTGTGTGTGTGTGTGTGTGTGTGTGTGTGTGTGTGTGTGTGTGTGTGTGTGTGTGTGTGTGTGTGTGTGTGTGTGTGTGTGTGTGTGTGTGTGTGAGAGAGAGAGAGAGAGAGAGAGAGAGAGAGAGAGAGATGCTATCATAGTCCTCCTCTCCCCTCCCCTACTTTTTTTTTTTTAACTAATCACACACTACACAAGACTAGAATTATAAGTGGTGTTACATCAATAAGCAGCCGTAAATACGAAGAGAGAGAGAGAGAGAGAGAGAGAGAGAGAGAGAGAGAGAGAGAGAGAGAGAGAGACAGAGACAGAGACAGAGACAGAGACAGAGAGAGAGAGAGACAGAGAGAGAGAGTATTTTCATTTTTCTTATCCAAAATATTATATGCTAAACATTACTATGGAATTGTATAAAGAGCAACAGTTCATCAATATTATCAAAAGTAATCAGGACACACATTTACACCGTGTAGTTACAGTGTTTCAAGAAATCAAAATAATCAGGACATCAATCAATTAGTGACAATGCACCGATAAAGTCAGTGATCACAACATTCATTCATCAGGACATAATTACAATCATCCAATAACGTACCTCTCATTTATAATTTTCTGGTTACAAAATCAGTAGAAAGGAACAGGCGTATCAGTTTAAATATGCAGCGAAACAAACGGTGTGCCCTGGTATATGTATTTTGTCCCTAACAGTAATGGCCTGTTGTGAAATGTGTAATTAGTTTTTCCCTGAAGGATTCTGCATTTTGAGTGTATCGGAAATGCAGTGGATGTGAATTCCAAACTACACTACCCGAGTAAGTTAAGCTCGATTTAAAGAGATCTCTTCTAGGTGTGGGAATCTGGAATTTGGTTGATAGCCTAGGGTTTGTGTTACATTTAGACTGAAGAGTTTGTGGTGCTACACACGACGCAGTTTTTTTTTTTTTTTTTTTTTTTTTGCATTAGCAAACATTGTTTGACAGCAAACATTTCTTTTGGCTGAAGAGCCTCTGCTTTAGCATAACCCCTTCACTATAACTAGACGATTTTTAAAAGAACTGCTTTAAGTGCTCTTTTGTAGACACTGGTAAGAGGTGTCATGACATTAGCACTAGCAGAATCAAACAGTGTTGAGCAATGATTGATTGAGGGGAGAATATGTGCGTGTAGGAATCGTTTCCTGCCATGAAGGTTTAAGAAATGCTTAATCATGCCCAGCTGATATGTTTGTCTGGATATTGATTTACGTAAACTGTGAAGGTGATAAGACCCAAGAAAGATTACAATCAATATGTACGCCTAAAACTCGATGGCTATCCACCACTTCAATTTTCTGATTATTGACAAAAAACAGATGGTGGTTTGCGTGGTTGTTTTGTCTTCTTTGCCCTGTTATCGGCATTAGTTTTGTTTTATTAAGATTCAGTGACATGTGATTTACATTGCATCAATCCCTTAAGATATCAGCATTCTTCTGTAATGAAGTGAAAACAACTTCTCAGCTGGAGCTACTTGTAAGGACAGTGGTATCATCACAAAAGAGTTCACATGAATCCTCAATATAAAGCGGGAGATCGTTTACATAAACTGAGAACAGCAACGGGCCTAACAGAGAGAGAGAGAGAGAGAGAGAGAGAGAGAGAGAGAGAGAGAGAGAGAGAGAGAGAGAGAGAGAGAGAGAGAAGAGACGGAGAACACGGAGTGCATATAGCACCGAGGCGATCAGCCCATTCGGAAATGGTATAATTCCACGAATAAATCCAACCAGTCACATGACGTTAATGGCGCACGTGAAGCTCAGTGTGGGGAGCAAAGTCTACAGTATAGTTTGTCATAGTGAGTCTTCTGGCTCTTGAGTGTGTGTGTGTGTGTGTGTGTGTGTGTGTGTGTGTGCGTGCGTGCGTGCGTGCGTGCGTGCGTGCGAGCGTGCGTGCGTGCGTGCGTGAGCGCGTGCGTGTGTGTGTGTGTGTGTGTGTGTGTGTGTGTGTGTGTGTGTGTGTGTGTGTGTGTATGTGTGTGTGTGTGTGTGTGTGTGTGTGTGTGTGTGTGCGTGCGAGCGTGCGTGCGTGCGTGCGTGAGCGCGCGCGCGCGTGTGTGTGTGTGTGTGTGTGTGTGTGTGTGTGTGTGTGTGTGTGGTGTGTGTGGTGTGTGTGTGTGTTTGTGTGTGTGTGTGTGTGTGTGTGTGTGTGTGTGTGTGTGTGTGTGTGTGTGTGTGTGTTGTTGTGTGTGTGTGTGTGTGCGCGCGCGCGCGAGTGCACGTATGTGTGTGTGTGTGTGTGTGTGTGTGTGTGTGTGTGTGTGTGTGTGTGTGTGTGTGTGTGTGTGTGTGTGTGTTGTTTCAAGATCTGCTCGACCATGGATTATAGAAAAAAAAGAATCAAAGTCAGAAGAGTGGTTCGTCAACTTTCTTCATGTTCACCTAGTATATGGCGAGATTAACGTCTAAACAGCCTGGTGCCCTCAAAGCCAAGTTATCCCTGACTCGTGGGATTCGATGTCGTTTTCTTTCTTATGGAGATATCATTGTCCTCGCCGCGCAAGGCTCTTATGGCCAAAGTTGTCTCAGACAGTATGAAGTCAACGACCTTTTTCCTTCCTAAGCTTTTTAAAGCTTTTTTTTTTTGTTTTTTTGTTAAGCTGTTATCATCCTATCTGCCTTCGGCCTTTAGGGCAGCTTTTACCAGACTCTGAGGAATCGCCGTATTTTTTTGTCATGTGGATGGTGATGTTATCGTCGCATCTACCCAAGGTTAGTACGGACACGCTGTGTCACACTAAAGTAGCCGACGTCTTTTTCACAAGATAGATGGCCAAAATTATCGCCCCATCTTCCCAAAGCTCTTAAGGGCAAAGTTGTCCCAGACTGTATGGAGTTGACGTCTTGGTGATATTATATCGTCTCTGCTTGGGACTCCTAAGAGCAAGATGTCCCAGACTATTTAGTGTCGACGCTTGTTTCACCATATGGATTGTGATGTTGTCGTCCTATCCGCACAAGGCCCTTTAAAGCAAGTTTTTTTTTTCCCAGACTGTATGGACTCGACGTCCTTTTCGCCTCATGGTGTTATGTTCTATCTCTCCAAAGTTCTTAAGGGCAAGATGTCCCCAGCTGTTGTCGTCGTCGATGACTTTTTCCCCCTTTATGAAGATATTACTGTGACATGACGCTTGACAACACCATCCGATCAGTCCCACTAAAACACCAAACCAAAGAATAGATTTCAAATCTATGCCCACTCTCCCCTCTCAAACCCCCCACCCCACCCCCCGCTTTCCCCCCCCTTCCCCTCTTAGAACGGTGTGCATCGCAGGGCGTCGACTATCTGCTACAAGGAAAACTGTAATTGACGCAAAGGCAATCACCCCGCGATCCCCATGCTCGCAGACACCTACACATGCTCGCGGACACCTATGCGGACGCATAAATTAACTGGTGCTCATGGCCACCTATACAGATGCATAAATTATCCCGTGCCGAGTAGGTTCAAACAATTCCCGAGGCGATTGGTGACTAGACTAAATCCCCTCCCCCCTCTCACCCCTGATGGGTGAATGACAGGTTGTCAAAATTTGATTCGGCATGTGAGAGATTCATATACCAGGCACACACAGGCGCAACTTCACTGACCCCTCAGGACTGCCTGTAGTCAAGAGCAGAGGAAGACAAAGGGACAGAGAAGGCCTAGTAAACTCTTGGTAAACTCTTTGATCTCAAGTCATTCACTGTTCATTCCCAGGAAAAGTGAGTTGGAACTCTGGAACTCTGTTTGAATTACATTGTTTGAAATCTGTGTATTGATTTTATGTATGCTGTGTGTGTGTAACATTGTAACTTTGTACAAATGCTTAGCAACATTTATCAAACTGATGAATGATTATTTTGTGTGTAGTAGTTTGCTTGCCATCATAGGGCAAAAGCTCTCTCCCAGTGGTTATGATTCTTTGTTAACAATCTGACCACTATTCTTTGTGTGCACCCTGACTTTTGTCAGTATGCAAATCTTGTCTGTAAGATAATAATTCAATGATTAACTTTGATCAGGAAAACAGTATGTCTGTGCTAGATCAAAAACTGCTAATCTGATTTATAAATACTGGTGATTATTGGAAAGATTTGTAGTGTATGACTTTAAGTCTACACCACATGTGTACTTGGACTAAAGCATAGCCCAAGTCAGTGTGATTTAATTCATATGAAACAAGGAAGAGTTGTATAACTAAAACTGTAACATTGTATTACTGTCTCTCCTACCCTTTTGTAAGCTTAACTTAGCCATTAAACAAAAGTGGAGGTTAATAGTTATAGGGGAGCAGAAACTCTACCATAGAGAAAACTTTGCTGGCTGAGTCTCACACCCTCTGAAAAGAAAGAGAAAAAGGGTAAATGTGTGCACTCTACAAAGCCAGCCATCAGATTCTCATCTACAGATCAAGTTCTCTTTATCGCAGAGAACTGGATCCTGGTCACGCTGCACATTGCGGTTGAACCAGAAGCTGGGACTTTGCCAGAAACCAGGGGGCATGCACCCAGACACCAATCTACACCAGTGGGGCAGTCACCAGCCACAGGAGAGATCAACTATTCTCTCCGAAGCAAAGCTAAGTTTGCTTACCACCTGGACTCAAACCCATCAGACCCTTACCCTCACTTATGATGAAACAGTGAGAACCTGTCTATGAGTACCACTCTGGCTACAACACTGGGTGTTCGCAAGCGGGGTGGATGTATAATAACCATATACATTCAGTGTAACTTAGACAGAACCCCTGTATGCCAACTTAAGCTTGCTGCACAGAGTGCAAGCGAGTAAAGTAGGAGTGAGGAAGGGCCCCTCATTGTGGTAGTAGTCCATGAGAACTGAAACTCAGTCTATGGAAGTGACATGCCATTTCTTATCTATGTGTAAGTAATAAAAGTTGATGTGTGAAAGTGCACTTAACTTGGGTCAGTTCCCTGTTGTTCAATCGAATGTTGAATGTTTGAACTTCTCTCTCTCAATTCTGTATCTCGGAGCTATAAGTACTTTTAATTAAGAGTACAAGCCTAAGGAAAATTATCTCAGAGCCATTCTTCTGTATTTTATCAATACCCGGAACAAATAAAAATTTTTCTTTTTGATGACTAGTACCGGAAAGTTGCTCCTTCCACCACTAGAGAGAGGGTGTAGGTGAAATGTGTGATAATTCTCATAGAGAAATTATTCCAAGTCCTTCCCCTAGAGGACCCCCTACCACTCATATCCATCTCGTCACAATTACCTTCTTATCTGCCAGGACTCTTAAGGGTAAGAATGCCAAGTTGTCCTAAACTGTATACAGTCGACGTCTTTTTTTTAATCTCATAGTGATTGTCGTCCATAGCAATCCTATCTGCCACAGACCCTCAAAACTATCAGGAAATCGTCGTCCTTTTCGTCATATGGATGATGATACCATCGTCCTAACTGCTCAAGGCTGTTAAGAGCAAGCTATCCCACGCTTCATAGTGCCGATGTCGTTTTCATTACAGGGATAGTAATATCAACGTCCCATTCAGCCTATAGCTCAAAAGGGTCAAGCGTCACATACTGTATGGAATTGACCAACGTGTTTTTCATCACATTATGGTTGGTGATATTAACGTCCATAGCCTAAGGCACTTTAGACACGTTGTTCGCATACTAGAAGTCTGTAAAAAGGTCCGGGGATGTTCATTTTGAGTCTGTTATTCATAGGTAAGTAGCACACGTGTCGAGTTGCATGATTGGCTGAACATTTGTAAACCGTTTGGCGATTGGTGCAGAGCTGGCGCGCTGCGTTGAACTACTTGCCAGCACCGCCCTTCCGAAATGGCCAGCTGGCGAGTCAATCGGCAAGGAAAATGACCGTGTCGAAGCCGGTGAAGAAAGAAAATGCAGGAAATGGGATTACCAGCTCTCTGCT
>JADBJO010006014.1:12500-17500 GCA_016801955.1 Conus betulinus | reverse complement strand
GTACCGATTTAGTTTGTCTGTCAGCAAGATACACGTTTCACCAAACTTAGTGAAAAAAATGGAATGTGACTCAAAGACTTAAATTTTAGCACGGCTCCATGGTGCGGATCCGAATCAAAGGTTGATTCTAGGATTCGTTAAATGTGGCGGAGGTCTACCTTCTCCTTTCAAACGATTCATCGGAAACTGAACACGAGGGACGCTTACACTTCGAGAGTTCCCAGCTACTATTCACTCTCGTTGATTTTGGCTTCTGCAAACTGAGGAGGAGGACAACGAAAGACTTCTGTTGACAGCCCGCTTATTTGACGGTAATTTGAATGTATTGCCTACCGGGGCATACCTTTTTCTTCCGATTTTCATTCAGTCATCTGTGCATTGGAAATGGCGTCACATCCCTGACTTTCTCTCGTAGAAATAAGGAAGGGTGGCGCCGGGAGGAAGGAAGCAATGACCGTGGGTTGGGGAAGGAACACGGAGACAGTCAGAAAGACAAACAAGGGTAGCCACAGACACAGAGAGAGAGAGAGAGAGAGAGAGAGAGAGAGAGAGAGAGAGAGAGAGAGAGAGAGAGAGAGAGGAGAGAGAGAGGTGAGAGAAGAGAGAGAGAGAGAGAGAGAGAGAGAGAGAGAGAGAGAGGAGAGTGAAGGAGAGAGAGAGAGAGAGAGAGAGAGAGAGAGAGAGAGAGAGAGAGACAGAGACAGAGACAGAGACAGAGACATAGCAGAGATAGAGACAGAGAGACAGACAGACAAACATAGACACAGACAACACACACAGACAGACACACACACACACACACACACACTTGCGCGCGCCACAACACACACACACACACACACACACACACACACACACACACACACACACACACTCACACACACACACTCACACACAGACACACACACACACACACACACACACACACACACACACACACACACTGTCATGACCCCCCCCCCAACCTCCCCCCCCCCCCCCCCGCCCATCTCCTCCTCCTTTCACCTTGACAGAACGTGTTGACCTTGCACACAAAGTTCCCGAACGGCCATTCAGCGGTGATGGCGTTGCCCAGGTGGACCCACATGCACACAGCGGCCACCATGAGGTCGGCCACCGCCAGGTTCAGCAGCAGGACGTTGGTGGTGGACCTCATCTTCTTGTTCCTGCAGGTGATGAGGATCACCAGGCTGTTGCCGGCCACAGTCACCAGGAAGGCCAGCACGTAGAAGGTGATCTTCAGCCCCATCTCCCACACCGGCAGCTCCGGGGGCTGGGACGGGGCTTCAAACTCCTGAAAGTAGTCCGGATCTGCAGGGTGCTGAGGCGCTACGTCCCCCACCTTGCAGCTGCTGATGTTGGAGGTCAAGGACGAGTCCAAGGCGAAGGTCGGGTCCACGGTCGAGGCTTGGAGCGATGGCGAAGGTGGGAGTCCGACAGGGGACTGGTTCATGGTGGCGAGTATTATCATGCCGTGTTGTTTTGAGGGAAGAGAATCGACGTTAACTTTTGTTCGCTAAACACGGGGCTCTCCAAAAGCTCAGACTGGACACATTGGAAACATTATGACTCTCCTCTGTTCAGCCCGCGAATAATATGAAAACTGGTTTCAAACTCGTACTTCGTAATACGCCTGATAAAATTTACTGCCAATGGCTTAGTCTTTACAATGGTCTGAGCCGTGATACAAGATAAAATAATTGTTGATCACCCCAGAAATTGAAAAAGAGAAGGTACAGAAATAAATTATTTACATTTTTAATTATCAACAATTATTGTAATGAATTTCGTCGAACAGGAAAAAGATACATCCAAAGGTGCTGATAGGACCCAGAGAAATACTGTCCTCAACTGCCGAACAAACCAGCTGGGAGCAATCCTGCACATTCCTGGAAACCCTGCGCTGTGTTCACATAGAGTGCAGGCACGTGCAGGGCATTCCATTAACATGTCCTATGCGTGCCTGCACCCTATGTGGACTCTATTTACATCGTTAATTCTTACCAATGTTGCAGTTCAAACATGTCCTAAGCAGAATGTGGCATATTTTAAACTTACATTGCACTGAATTTCGCCGAGCAGAAATACGTCATCTCCGTTGTGAAATCTGAGATGCCCCTGTGTGTAGTTTTAGACACTCTCGTTAATGAAGAACGGGGGCATTTTGATGAAGGATCTCAACACAAGAAAGCTAGACACCTTTTCTCCAGGTGGCGGGAACCGGAATGTGCCATAGAAAATCTGAACGGAATGTCGCATCAGAAAATCAGTTCAATGGTCTACTTTTCACCACAGATTCAGATAAGACCAACAACACTCACGTTTGTCGACTTAAATCGGACCACAAACTGCAGATTAGTACACTATCTGGTGTCACGTATATATACCTTGGCAGACTCACGTGAATCAAACTTGCTTCCCCTGTTTTTCTTCACGCTTTCAATTTCTCGTCTTCCCTTTTCTGTTCTTTCTGTTTTCTCTTTGCTTTCCCCTCTCCTCCTCCAATTTTGTTGGTAGTTTTCTATTCTTTCCCGTTTTTTTTGTCTTCTCTTTGTTTTTCTCTGTTGTTTTCCACTGGTTTAATTTTTCTCCTCCTCTCCCGCCCTCCTGCCTTCTCTTTTCTCCTTTTTATCCCCTTTTCTTTTGTCCCTATTCCCTTCTATTATTTCTCACTATTTTCTCCTCTTTTCTCGCTTAATATCATCTCCTGTCTTCCCATGTACTGTTATGTTCCTTTAAAGCCCTTTATCTACTCTTGCGTTCTTTCTTTCATTCTCTACCCTTTGTTTCTCTTCTTTCCTCTATAGTTCTCTTGTTTTTTCGTCTTGTCTCCCTAGGATAGCAAAGGTTGCGGAGAAACAAGTCGTACATCCCATTATTATCATATCAGTTATGCTTATGATTACCCGGCGCGGCAGGCCTAACCTAACCTGTAAGGCAATGTGTGTGTGTGTGTGTGTGTGTGTGTGTGTGTGTGTGTGTGTGTGTGTGTGTGTGTGTGTGTGTGTGTGCGTGCGTGGAAGGACAGGGGGGGGGGGGGGGTTAAGCAAAAGGGAGGAGATGATTGGTGTGGGGGGGAAGTGAAGTGGTGGGGGAAGGGGGTAGGCTGTGGGGTAAGGTGTTGTTTGCGAGCAACAGTACTCGCAAACCGTTAAATGAACGTTCATAACAATTTACAGGGTCATTTTGAGTATAAGTACCCACACATATCAACATGCTGACGTCTAGATGTAGGCGCTACGCTGAAATCACATGCCGAAAGAACAACTTCCACAGAACAGTACGGCTGACATCGTGGCGAGACTTATTCTCCTTTCATGCTGACTACTTTTTGTTGAGAATAAGCTGTGCGCATTTTTTTTGTTTTCAGCGTCTGTTGTTTGTATTGTCTGACAAAGACATACTTGTCGAACTGACTCGTCTGTTTTCGTATTATGATTGAGTTAGCTTGACTCTGCACTTTTACTTTGTGTGTCCATTTGTATGTTGGCTTGTCAGTTTAGCAAATAAAGTACATACTCACCCAAAACCTGTTTAGAGGCCGGGTAGGAGGCAAGTAAAGGTGTGGGATGGGAAAACAGTTTTAAGAAAGAAGGGGGAGAGGGGGGGGGGGGTAGGGATAGGATCTCTCGTTTACCAAGTACAGGGCGCTCACAACTTCGTTTGTTGGGTTGTTTGTGGGCAAGATACACACGCAAAACGTAATAAACCACGATAATGAAACATGGGGAAGAAAAAGAATGCATCCCAAGACGAACCGTTGAATTTTGGCGAGGAAATAAGGAATGCTGCCATTGAACTAATCCACTGAGTTTGGGTGAGGATATATGGAAGGCAACCCAAGAACGATTCCGTTGAAATTTTGGTGAAGATATATATGAAATGCGGCTTATGAACAGACCTGCTACATTTTGATGAGGACATATGGAAATTGGCCACAAAACGAACCCACAGAATTTTGGTGAGCATATACAGAAAAAGCCACAAACGAACCCACAGAATTTTAGTGAGCATATATGGAATGCTGCCCAAGAAAGATTCCATAGAATCTTGTGGAACGCAGCCATGAGCGAACTCACAGTGTTTTGCTGAAGATTATGGAATGCGGCCTAAGTGCAAAACCCATTGACTTCTGGGAGGAAATAATATGCGATGCTGTCCAAGAACAGGCCCAAAGAATCTTCATGAGGATAAACGGAATTCGGCCCAATAACGAACCCATAGAATTTTGTGTGGTGACATATGGAAAGCGGACCAAGAATGAACCAGCTAGTTTGTTTGCTGATGATCTGTTTCTTTGCTGATGATCTGTTTCTTTATGAGGATCTGTTTCTTTGCTGATGATCTGTTTCTTTTAGAGATGATCTATTTCTTTGCTGATGTTCTGTTTCTTTAGTGAGGATCTGTTTCTTTGCTGATGATCTGTTTCTTTAGTGAGGATATGTTTCTTTGCTGATGATCTGTCTTTGCTGATGATCTGTTTCTTTAGTGATGATCTGTTTCTTTGCTGATGACCTGTTTCTTTAGTTATGACCTGTTTCTTTGCTGATTATCTGTTTCTTTGCTGATGATCTGTCTTTGCTGATGATCTGTTTCTTTAGTGATGATCTGTTTCTTTGCTGATGACCTGTTTCTTAGTTATGACCTGTTTCTTTGCTGATGATCTGTTTCTTTAGAGATGATCTATTTCTTTGCTGATGTTCTGTTTCTTTAGTGAGGATCTGTTTCTTTGCTGATGATCTGTTTCTTTAGTGAGGATATGTTTCTTGCTGATGATCTGTCTTTGCTGATGATCTGTTTCTTTAGTGATGATTTGTTTCTTTGCTGATGACCTGTTTCTTTAGTTATGACCTGTTTCTTTGCTGATGATCTGTTTCTTTGCTGATGATCTGTTTCTTTGCTGATGATCTGTTTCTTTGCTGATGATCTGTTTTCTTTGATGATGATCTGTGATGCAGGTTAAGAATAAAAAATCTAAAAGCAGGTCCAGGATCAGCCAG
>JADBJO010006013.1:119387-137937 GCA_016801955.1 Conus betulinus | reverse complement strand
GAGGAGAGAGAGAGAGAGAGAGAAGAGAGAGAGAGACTGACTCTAACTTTGTTTATGACGAAAACGTTCTTAGCACATTGCAAAACATTGCACCATTTTCAACTTGCCGTCACTAACTACTAATGTAGTACAAAAACTATTCAACTATACTAGAGGTTTAGTATACAAGTTTACACACACACACAGCACACACCCACACACCACACACACATGACAACACACACATACAAAGCTGTGTGTGTGAAGTGTGTGTGAGTGTGTGTGTTGTTGTGTTGTGTTTGTTGTGTGTGTTGTGTGTGTGTGTGTTGTCGCTGCACAGAGAGATAGAGTGAGCGATATCTATCATCTATCTATCTATCTTCTACTCTATCTATCTCTATGAGAGTGAGGCAATCCTTATTTGCTCCTTCGGAAGATGCCTCAATAGCACACATCACACTCCCCATACCCCACACCCCCTATTGCTTTCTGATTTTTTTGGCAGTTACCGAAAAGGAAGGCTAGACTACTAAGACCCTAAGAGAAAGACCGGTGTGCCTGCTAGCTGCCTCCCCACAACCCCCACCCTCCCCCATCCACTCTGTCCCCACATCCAGATCTCTGCCGAAAGAGAGAATTGTGTAGTCATCCCTGATGAAATTATTAGTAATAACGTAGTAACACCATTCACATGGACAAACTTCTTGCATGCCTACTTTACACAAAAAAAAAATGCAGAAATATCAAATGCATGAAGGTAAACTAAGGAGAGAGAAGAGAGAGAGAGAGAGAGAGAGGAGAAGATAGAGAGAGAGAGCCTTGCAGTAGAGGATGTCCCGCCTGGCCGATTGTTTGTAGCTTGGACTTTTTATGACACCAATTGACTTCCACTGCTCACATTTCTCTCGCCTTTCTGTAGCTTCAGAATCTGAAGCGCGCCTTTTCAGACTTGTCTTGACTTAGGCCAAACTTGTCTTGCTTTTGCTTGCTCAGTTTGGACACATGTTCATCTAAAAGCCTGTAAAATGTTGCTTTTTGATCCGCCGTGGTTGCCTGCCCTGCTCAAACTGATGCCAGAACTGACAGGAGCACACTGACTGTTGCCTCTCTTTGAACTGATCTCAGCCAGTCAGTGAAACCATGGTTGTGGAACTGAACTCATCTCATGTTCATGTTCACCGAAAGGGGGAGAGAATGATGAATCCATCGGTGCTCAACCAATCACGACTGGAAATTCCAAACGGACTATGAACACAACAGGACCAAATGAAGACCAAGGCCAGGATTTAAACCACAGTGCCAAGGACATCCACGCTGTTTGGTTCGGATGAGGAATTTGCACAGGCCCTCGATGCCAGGCGCCTGAAACTCAAACTCTGCCACGAGCAAACGAGACTAAAGATTGGGAGAAACTGGATGCAAAAATCGTCCAAAGACTCGATGCACTGATAGGGAAAAGCACCCTGGAACACAAACTAGCCACATATGGGGACATTGTGTATGCCACATGTAGAGACGCCTATGGAGCAAAACTACTACCTAAAGAGAAAAAACCTCCAAAGAAATCCAGACGCCAAGAAGAGATGGACAAGATCAGGGTCCAAAAGAAAAACCTCAAGAAGCAAATGAAGACCGCACTGCCAGCTGAAAAACAAGGCTTGGAAAAACTCTGGGAAGACCTGAAAGCAAAACACAGCGCCCTCAGCAAAGCGGAATCTGCGAGGAAGAGGAAAAGAGCAAAAAGAAGAAGACACACAGAGCGCTTCTTCAGAGACCCCTTCCAGTTTGCCAGAACTCTGTGTTTGAGCAGCCCAAAATCTGGGACCCTAAGTGTGGACAAAGGAGTTCTTGAGCAGCATCTGAGGAAAAACATACTCTGACTCACAGAGCAAAGCACACCACTCGACATTCAAGGTCTGGTGTGGCCAACCAACCCTGAGGAACAGTTCAATGACAAGCCTCCAACGTTGGCGGAAAATCAAGAAGGTGGTCGACAAAGCCAGAGCCAAATCATCACCAGGGCCAAACGGAATACCTTACCAGCTGTACAAGAAATGTCCCAAGGTGCTGGAGTGGCTCCACAGGCTGCTGCGCGATCAGCTTGGAGAAAAACAGAAGAGGATGACGGCAGATGGTGTGTACATCCCCAAAGAGCAAAACTCAAGTGACATCAGCCAGTTCAGGCCAATATCACTACTGAACGTCGAAGGGAAAATCTTCTTCTCTGTCATGGCAGCAAGGCTGACCAAGTACCTCATGGAAAACAAGTACTTGGATGTGTCAGTCCAGAAAGGTGGCATCCCAGGCGTGGCTGGCTGTGTAGAACACACGCCACAATGATCTGGGACGCAATCCAAAGAGCAGCAAAAAAAAAAAGAGAAAGAGAGACCTGGACGTAGTGTGGCTTGATCTGGCAAACGCATATGGATCTGTACCCCATGAGATGATACAGTTGGCTCTTGAGATGTACCATGTGCCAAAGACATCCGCGACATGCTCAAGAAGTACTTCAATGGCTTCTCAATGCGCGGTTCTCTACCAAGGAGTACACAACAGATTGGATCAACTTGGAAGTGGGCATTGCAATGGGCTGTGCAATTTCCCCCAAATACTGTTCGTGTTGGCAATGGAAGTCATCTTGAAAGCAGCAACAAGCAACGCAAGACAAACAGACCTTTGGCGATGGATACAAGATGCCCCCTCTCAAGGCCTTCATGGATGACACTACAGTGATTTCATCACAAGGTCTGGTGTGTCTGCAGTTCATGCTGATACCAAAGCTCCTATGGCCTCTGATGATATACATCGACATCTGCACCAGCATAGTGGAGGCAATGGAATCCAAAATAAACAAGTTCACAAGGAAATGGGCTTGGTGTCCCACCCTGTCTGACACTGACATAGCGCTGTGTACTGTCGCCAAGCCAAGCAAAGCTGAAACTACCACTGAAATCCATCCTGGAGGAATACAAAGCAGCAGGGAAGATCAGACTTCAAAGCATGCTGGAGGACTCAGGAGACAAGGTGGTAGAAAGCAATCAAGCCCCCAGCTGAAGACAGGCAGAAAATGGAAAGTTCAAGAGGCGATGGATTCTGCAAAAGAAAGTCTCAAGATCAGAGAAATAACAGGACACACACAGACCAACAGACAAGGACTGGGGGTGACCAAAACTGAATGGTGGTCAAAGGCCAAAGGAAAAGCCAAAAGAGACATGATGATTCAGGAGATGAGAAAAGAAGAAGACCCAAAAAAAGACTCCAAAAAGCAGTCCAGCAGAGCCAGCAAGGGCAATGGACAACGTGGGAGAATGCACTCCAAAGAAGTCTCACTTGGAATGACATTTGGCACATGGCCCCTCTCAGGATCAGCTTCATTCTCAGATCTGCATATGACCTTCTGCCCTCAAATGCAAACCTGGTGAAGTGGGGAAAAACAGACGATCCTTCATGCCCCCTCTGCCATGGAAAACAAACAGTGGAGCATGTCCTAAGCTCATGTAAAGTAGCCCTGGGTCAAGGAAGGTACACATGGAGGCACAACCAAGTGCTCAAAGAGATTGTACACAAGTAGTCTGGGCTAGTACCAACACACCACAAAAGGGAACATCAGGACTCCAAAAGCACCCGCAACATTCTTCACGGCAGGAGGCAGCGAATCATGGCCAAGAACAACAGTGCCACTCGGAACATACATGCAGAGTCTGCTGGACGGGGCAGATGACTGGGAGTGCACTGCAGACCTCCCAGAATGGAAGAGTCACCCCAGAGATCATCAGCAAGAGTGGCATGAGACCAGACATAGTAGTCCACTCTCAGTCAACCAAGCAGCTGATCATGATCGAGCTCACGGTGCCATATGAGAACAGAATGGAGGCAGCTCAAATCTACAAGAATGAAAAGTATGCTGATCTGGCAAACAGCCTGAGGAGAGAAGGGCTATCAGGTCAAAGTCCTCACAGCAGAAATTGAGCTAGGGGTTTTGTAGGAACGTCTGCATACAGCCTCATGAAACAGCTCTCAGTTGCAGGGAGGGAAAAAAAAAAACAGAGCCCTGAAAGCAATGGCAGAAGCAGCAGAGAGGTGTTCAAGCTGGATCTGGTCAAGGAGGAACAAAAGTGAACTTCATAAGGCTTAAATTTCCTACAAATATCAGGTGTCCCTGTGGCTCAGTGTTAGTCAGTCATTAAGTGGAAAATGAGCATGTCCAGAGGGCATGGGTTCGAATCCCAGCCATGGCTCGTCCCCGAGATGGGGAAAAAAAAGGGCAGCAGAGGGACATCCGGAGTCATGAACCAGGTGTGGCCCACCCCCCTAGAGTGTCACGAGTTAAGGGCCGAAACACTTGTTTGAAGGGGGCTTCTCTTCTGAGGACTCTCTGCTGCCACGCTCTCCACGAGTTTCTTTCTAATATATATATATATATATGATATATATATATATATATATATATATATATATATAAATTATATATATATATATAAAAACATTTAAAATAGGTTTTAAAATGAAGAATTAAACCCTACAAAATTGTTTCGAGCCAAGTGCTCTACTCAGGGTCGTTATTTATTATTATATCATTGTTATGTTGCTCCCTACTTGGTTGAGCACTTTTAGCATTCTGAGTGGCTGTTTAAAAACACTAATTATATATATATATATATATATATATATATATATATATATATATATATATATATATATATGTATAAATCAGAGAGCCACTCAGAACTCTAAAAATGCTCAACCAAAAAGGGAGCGACATAAGTTTAAAAGTATGATTTAAATGGGTAAAAACTAGCTAGTTTTGTCGGTTTTAGACCTCCATTTTAAACCATACTTTTAACTATATATATATATATATATATATATATATATATTAGAGTGAGTGAAGAAATATTATTCCCCATTCACCCTCTCAAGCACATACTGTTAGTTAGGCAGAATTATCTACCACTGCATATATGAATGCTTATCTCCCCCTATTTTTTTTACTCTAAGACATAAGAGCAAGCTTTGTTTATAATTCAATATTTCTTGCAGTCATTTGCAACACCAAGCTGCTCTGTAAGTTGCTGGAATGGTGCTCAATACTTATCCTTGGAATTTATTAGTTTATTGTAATTTAGTCCCTTGTGGATTTATTCCAATAACTGGCCCTCAGCACTTGTGTCTTAAGGTTATCTTTTTATATTTTCTACTTTTCACAAGAAAATGTAGCTTGTTTTGCTCTTTCATGATGATTTTTCTTTTGCTTCTAAGGTGGCACCTTTGGTTGATTTTTTATTTTGTTGTGTTGTTGTTGAAAACTTAACAAACAAATTACGGTATTGCACACCAGCCTTTTTTCGAGGATAGCATTCTTCTTACAACTGAAAAAGCAGAGGAGTCAAGTTACCACTTTCCCGCGGTCACTGAGGAGAAACATCAGGTTTCGAAATATTGATATCTGACCAGAAATACCGATATCTGACCAAAAGTTACATGTTTCGAAATACCGATATCTGACCAGAAATACCGATATCTGACCAAAAGTTACATGTTAGTTTTTTTCTGCCTATTGGAGATTGTCTCACCCTTGGAGACTATAAGCTTGCTGAAGAATCATTTTAAGAAGCATTTATTATTCCCCAATCACTCTCTTTCTTTCTCTGTATGTTCGTCTGTCTGTGTGTCTGTCTCTCTTCGTCTCTCTTTCACACATGCGCACACATACTCACGCTCTCTCACACGCGCGCACACACACACAGAGCCAGCTGTTTGCCCAGCTCTCAGTTGCCCATCTTTAATTCATGAGGCTGCACGTGCATCACTATCTATCAGCACTCTGTGTCAATCCTCACCACTCGCTGCCCGAGCCATTCCGGACTCTGCTGTTGGGGTGGGGGTCATACAATGATGCTGCCTTTGGAATAACGTTGCCTAATCTGAATAAGAATGTGACGTGAAATACCAGAAGGGCAAAATGCGGTTGTTATTGTCACGTGACCCGTCAAGAGACGGATTCGTACCCTTCCCCAATTCCATACACATCGGTAAGTGATTTGGGAAGAGGAGGCGGGGTGGGGAGGGGGTGGTTCTTTCTTCTTCTTTTCACCCACTGGAGGGAATGGGCAGCAGGACAGGATGACTAATGCTAATAACACTTTCCTCGTTCACGCACAATACATCTACAAACAATTGTATTCAGATGAACGAAAAATATTTCTCGTTGCCCCCCCCCCCCCCCCCCCCATTCCCCCCCCCCTTCCCCATCCCATTCCAGTTTTCCCTATCCTTTCCAAACAAGAGGCCTCTGATTCTGAGGTGAAGCATTGTTTCTCTGAAGACCCCGTATCAAGCTCCTCCTAGAGTTTCTCCTTTATTTCATGTAAAGCGTAAAGATATGTGGTGGTACATAAGGAAGCATTATATTTCATGGGATTTTCGTGTACTTGTGTGTGTGTGTGTGTGTGTGTGTGTGTGCCCTGACTGCCATTCTCTGATGTCAGACGTAGCGAGGTGACGCGTCTGGTGGCGACAGATAACGAGCTTAGTTTCGACACAGAGGTCGGCCAGCACAGGATCATTTGCTATTAATTGTCTTCTCCTTTCATGAGAGAGAGAGAGAGAGAGAGAGAGAGAGAGAGAGAGAGAGATCATCGATCTCCGGTTCTCAGCAAACCAGGTCTTTGTTCTTTATGGAGCTCATCACCTAGCCGACGATTCCTTTGGTCTGTAACCCAGGAGCCGACACTGCTCCTGTTCTGTGTGTGTGTGTGTGTGTGTGTGTGTGTGTGTGTGTGTGCTGTGTGTATTGTGCGTTTGAATGTCCTTCCACTACAGTGATTCAGACAGTTTTGTGTGTGGGGTGAATGAAGTATGTAAGTGATTGAGTGTATTAATACGTTAATGATAGAATATGACACCCCCCCCCCCTCCCCTCTATCCCTCTACCCTTTAATCAAAACAAATTATGTAATTGAGTAGAAAAAGATCTAAAGATAAAGGTCAATTGAACTACTTAACAAACATTTTGCAAACTGACTCAAGAACACAAGAACTGTTTAAAACACTTGGTAAGGATAAGGAAGTCGATCCTCAGTGTAACCATCAATACCCGAATTTGTAAAGAGTTCTCTTGCTCTCGGGCATTGAATTAGTAAATGATACTTAAGGTTTCCCACACATACATTTAACGTTATGAGAATATTTTGTTTTCAATGCGTTCAAACGAAATCTATGGATTAACCTTTCAATCTCCCTAGACGAGAAAGAGACTTGTTTGTACGTTTTTCCCCTTGCACCCATCACTAAACTTTACACTGTTGTGATAATATTGGGCGTCTGAGTTCATCAGAAATGTTTAAACTTTTTCTCTTGACGTTGGATTTATAACTGAAAAACATTCTTTCAAATCTAAAGGAATGTTACGTGGTATTGCGTAACTGATATTTTGAGCTGCTTTTCTCGCAAGTTGATCTACGCGCTCGTTGGGTACAATACCACAATGAGAGGGGATCCAACAAAAAGTAACAGTAATGCCTTTCATACATAAAAGATGAATGAAATGATGAATTTCTAGTACCATATCAAGACAATCTGAAGGACATGCAGACCTAATCGAGTGGATTGCTGCTGCTTTCGAATGAACACTATCATAATTTGAGAATTATTTATTGGAAAATTTAGGATGAAATCTAACGACTTAAGTATAGCAATTAATTCAGCACTAAATATCGATAACTGTTTACCAATGGGGAAGAGCTTTTCTATTTTGAAAATAGGGATTATGAAGTCTGCTCCCGTGTTATCATTATCTAGCACTGAGCCATCTGTAAAAATTTTCAAATGGTGATTGTAGTTACTTTCTAAATGAGTGTAAACAGATGTTCTTAAGGTATGTGGACAATCCTTTTTTGATATATCTGTATAATCTATATCAAAGGAGGCTTTACGTTGTTCCCATTTTGGAATAGGTGAATACGTGGGCTTTTGGGAAATGTTGTTTTTATCTATTTTGGTATCCTTTAGAAGATCGGAGGAAAACGAGTAAATAGACCTTGTTGATAGTATATTTCGGGCACATTTTCCGAAATCCTCCTCTGATTTTAAACATACTTCTTCTGAGCTAAAATTGTTTTGTGAAAAGCTCTTTAAGATAAATTTTGAAGTAGAAGCTTTCCGAAGTTCTACAAAGAGGTAAGATTCCCACTTCATTATACGTCCCTAACTTAGATGTATGTGTAGGACCCCGAGGACAATTTTATAAGCTTTGCAATCAGTACTCTGAAGTTTATTTAACAGGTATTAAGGAGCATTAAAGAATACTTCTTCTTAAGCATAAGTTAGTCTTGAGCCTATAAGGGCAGTTGCTAAGATGGTTAATGATTTCGAGTCCTGTCCCCAAGGTTGTTTGCTAATTATTTTTTAGGAAATTCAAGCTCTTTCGTGCTTTGTTTTAAAACATATTCAATGTGAGCGTTCCAAGATAACTTACTACTTAAGATAACACCAAATCATTTGACACTTTTTACATAGTTTAAAACAATGCCATCCAATGTGAAAGTAGGAAGTTGTCCTCGATCGTAACCAGCCTTAAACAGAATCATATTTTTTTTTTTTGGGGGGAAAGAGAAAGATCATTTATATATTTTTTTTAAATCATTGATCTTATTTAATTCAAGTTGATACTTTATTTTGATGTAATTTAGTGATCTTGATGGTGTATTTCTTTTTATTGTCACTTTTGTCTATAGACATATATCATCATCAAATTGAGTCACTTCAGTATCTTTAGAAAGACCTTTAGGGAGATCAGAGATTAAAATATTAAATAATATTGGGGACATTACTGAACCTTGGGGTAAACCCATTTGTAAGGGTTTGGGGCTGGAATATGTATTTCCTATTTTTGCTTGAATGTGTCTACCCTGTAGAAAATCTTGAATAAAATAGTACATGTTCCCACTGATTCCGATATTCTTTATTTTGTGCATTAGTCGTTTGCCACACTTGTTCATACGCTTTACGAATGTCAAAAAAGTAGCGAGGATGTTCTTACGATGTGCATATTGATGTTTTTTACGTGTGTTGTAAGTTTTACTAAGTGCTCAATTGTAGATCTGCTTGCTTGGAATGCAGCTTGGTTTTTAGAATGACGCAGTTTTTATTGCAATGATGAATTTAGCCTTTTCAGCACTATCTTTTCCATCAATTTACATGTGTTAGATGTTAATGATATTGGCCGATAGCTGTTTATATCACTGAGTGGTTTTCCTTTTTTATGAATAGGAATTATAATTGAGTGTTTCCAATTAGGGGTATTTTGCCACTGTCCCAACATTTTTAGAAAAAAACAAATGTAGCAATTGTATGACATTTTGCGGGAAATGGCTTAATATTTCATTTGAAATGCATCTAATCCCACTGATGTCTTTTTATTTTGATTAATAATACACTCATTGACTTCCTGCAATGTTATAGCAGAGTTAAGTTAGTGATTTTCTGTTGGTTTTGGGCTATCATAGATTTTTTTCTTTTCTTCACGTTAGCGGTGTTTTTTCTTGTCCAAGGATAAGCTGTTAATGCTACTGTTATATGCAAATAAGTCAGCAAATGCTTCAGATTTATCACAATTTGACGAAAATTGATATTTTTTCAATTTAATGGGACAATGGGGAAGACTAACTCCATTTTTCATTGTTTTTAATTGTGTCCAAACTTTTTGAATGTCCTTATAGTTCGATACCTCATTTTGACATACAGACGACCAATACTGCCGTTTTGCTTGTGTAATTATTATATTTAGGTCATTTTCGCTCTTTTTTCTCAAGAAGTTTTTCAGCTTTTTCCAAAGGATTTTTTTTCTTTTGTATTCTTTTGGGTTTTTTTTTTTTTTCGCTAGTTTTTCTTGTTTTGCCTGTTGACATATATCATTCCACCAGACATTTCCCAAATGTTTTTTTGATTTTACAGATTTTACAGTCGGAATTGATTCTTTTGCAGCAGAGTGTACTGCATTCTGGAGATGATCATATAACGCGTCCACATCTTGATTCTCAATATTTTCTATGTTCATGTTAAATGAACTGAGTAGATATGAAAATTTATTCCAGTTAGCAAATGTATAACAATATTTAGGAACTTTGTCATATATTACATCATTTGTTACAGGTCTCATATTTTCAAGAGAAATCTTAATAGGTAGATGGTCACTATTTAATGTATCATCAAGTGTCAGCCAGTCACAAGATACAGTTAGTTCAGGAGATATGAATGATAAGTCGATGGCACTAGGGTTATGTTTTAGGGTTGTCTGGAATACGAGTAATACTGCCATCGTTGAGAAGGTAAAGAGAGGAGTCCACTATGTTTTCAAATAAAACGGTTACTGGTTATTATTTGGCATCCCTTTTCCCAGAATGGCGAATGGGCGTTAAAATCACCAGTGATTAAATATTTGGTCGATGGGTCTGATTGAACAGAACGTAGCCATTCTGTATTACGATCGTTTGGGCCCTGAGGTAGGTATACAGAAAACAACTGTTACTACACTATAATCAACTTGAATTCTGACTGCACATGAGTGCAATCCAGGAATGTCTAGTGGAGCAGGACTGGCACATGGAGCATATTTCTCATCTTCACAAACATATATTGCCACATTTATTTTTTCTTCATTATTAATGTTTTGGATGATTGGTGGAAAATAGTAATTAGGAAGCTTAGGTAGTTTTATTTTTACTGACATTCAGTGATTGCAAAGCTAATATATTGTATTTGACTTCAGATAGATGTTGTACTAGTTGATCTTTACTGGTTGTGATGGATCGACAATTCCATTGGAGCACTTTAAAATCCTTAGCTACCATACGTTCTATTAATAGATAAAAAATAAAGGTAAAAAAAAAAGCGATTACATACAATCGATGCAATGAAAAGTAACTAACAATACCAAAATAAAAAACAAAAGTATCACTATGATACGATAAAATGTTAGCTATGACAAGAAGAAAAAGGAACCGTACACAGAGAATGCACTCTATCAAAGGAGGAGGATTTGATCACTGGCCTGTTAGCAAACGCTTTAACTAACACAACAGAGACAAAATCCCCTAAATAGTCACTCAAGATGGGAAGAACAGAGTCAATGGTTGAGATTTCCGCCAAACTACACTAACGTATTTCTCTGTCTTTGGTTTAATACCAGGATGTTAAACATATTGTACCATGGACCACTGTGTACAGCGAAGGGTCCGTGTCCTCTGGGTGGTGCACAGTTCTCGGGCTGCCACTTTTGTGTGTGTGTGTATGTGTGTGTGTGTGTGTGTGTGTGTGTGTGTGTGTGTGTGTGTGTGTGTGTGTGTGTGTATGTGTGTGTGTGTGTGTGTGTGTGTGTGTGTGTGTGTGTGTGTGTGTGTGTGTGTGTGTGTGTGTGTGTGTGTGTGTGTGTGTGTGTGTGTGTGTGTGTGTGTGTGTGTGTGTGTGTGTGCGCGCGTACGTGCGCGCGCGCATACGTACATGTGTGCGTGGGTGCTCGCGTGCGTGAGTGCGCGCGCTCGCGCGTGCACGTTTCCGTGTGTGTGTGTGTGTGTGTGTGTGTGTGTGTGTGTGTGTGTGTGTGTGTGTGTGTGTGCGTACGTGCGCGCGCGCATACGTACATGTGTGCGTGGGTGCTCGCGTGCGTGAGTGCACGCGCTCGCGCGCGCACGTTTCCGTGTGTGTGTGTGTGTGTGTGTGTGTGTGTGTGTGTGTGTGTGTGTGCGCGCGCGCGCGCGCGCGTGTGTGTGTATGTGTGTGTGTGTGTGTGTGTGTGTGTGTGTGTGTGTGTGTGTGTGTGTGTCGTGCGTGAGTGCATGTGTGTGCGTGTGTGTGTGTGTGTGTGTGTGTGTGTGTGTGTGTGTGTGTGTGTGTGTGTGTGTGTGTGTGTGTGTGTGTGCGCGCGCGCGCGCGCTGAAACACAATCTAAAATGTGTTGCCTATCTTTGTTGTGTGTTCTCTCTACCATGTTTCGGTAATGGGTTTTTAAAACTTATAGTACTTTCTTTCCAGTTCTCTGTTTAGATTTGGAATTGCTGAGCTTGTCGAGTTATGGTGTGAATACCACAGATTTGTTAGCGACGTGTGTCTGGCACATACCATGCGGTGGAGAGAGCACTCATAACCATGTTAGGGGTGTTCTTAGGAGTCTCTCACACGTATGACGGAAGTCGGCTCCGAACAGGCGGAACCAATGGTTGTGTTCCCACAACAGACTCCGACGGTTTCTAGAGGTTGAGAGCAACGGGTTTAATGTCACACTTGAATGGCCCCTGGCTTCTCCTCCTCCTGTCTGTCTGTCTGTCTGTCTGTCTGTCTGTCTGTCTGTCTGTCTGTCTGTCTCTCTCTCTCTCTCTCTCTCTCTCTCTCTCTCTCTCTCTCTCTCTCTCCTCTCTCTCTCTCTCTCTCCTCTGTAATCCTCTGTAATTCTCTCTGAGAACATACCCAACTACTTCCAAAATGTCAACTGGTCACTGCAAAATTCGAACGCCACTGCAACTTGCTGAGTTTCTGACGTCACTGCACACCGGCTGTGAGAGTTTCTGACGTCACTGCAACCGTATGTGTTTCTGACGTCACTGCACACTGACTGTGAGAGTATGATGCCACTGCACACTGACTGTGTGTTAAATGACGTCACTACACACCGCCTGTGAGTTTCTGATGTCACTGTACACTGCCTGCAAGTTTCTAGCGTCACTGCCTACCGGCTGTGAGTTTCAGGGCAAACTTGCTGAGTGTTTCTGGCGTCATTGCATACTGGCTGTGATATTCACTACAAACTGGCTGTGAGTTTCTTACGTTACTACAGACTGGCTGTGAGGTTGTGACGTCACTGCACACTGGCTGTGAGTTTCATTGCACACTGGCTGTGTGTTTCTGACGTCACTGCACACTGGCTGCGTGTTTATGATGTCACTGCACACTGGCTGCGTGTTTCTGACGTCACTGCACACTGGCTGTGAGTTTCATCGCACATTGGCTGTGTGTGTCTGACGTCACGGCACAGCTCCAATGAATTTTCTGACGTCATTGCAAACCAGCTGTAAGTTTCACTGCACTTTAGCTATGTTTTGATTCGTCACTGCACTCTGGCTGTCAGTTTATGTCGTCATTGCACACTGGCTGCCAGTTTATGTCGTCACTACACACTGGCTGTCAGTTTATGTCGTCACTGCACAATGGCTGTCAGTTTATGACGTCACTGCACACTGGCTGTCAGTATATGACATCACTGCACTCTGGCTGTCAGTTTATGTCGTCACTGCACACACTGGCTGTCAGTTCATGTCGTCACTGTCACTGCACACTGGCTGTCAGTATATGACGTCACTGAACACTGGCTGTCAGTTTATGTCGTCACTGCACACTGGCTGTCAGTTTATGTCGTCACTGCACACTGGCTGTCAGTTCATGTCGTCACTGCACACTGGCTGTCAGTATATGACGTCACTGAACACTGGCTGTCAGTTCATGTCGTCACTGCACACTGGCTGTCAGTATATGACGTCACTGAACACTGGCTGTCAGTTTATGTCGTCACTGCACACTGGCTGTCAGTTTATGTCGTCACTGCACACTGTCTCTCAGTTTATGTCGTCACTGCACACAGACTGTCAGTTTATGTCGTCACTGACCATTGGCTGTCAGTTTATGACGTCAATGACACACTGGCTGTCAGTTTATGTCGTCACTGCACACTGGCTATCAGTTTATGTCGTCACTGCACACTGGCTGTCAGTTTATGTGTCGTCACTGCATACTGGCTGTCAGTTCATGACGTCACTGCACACTGGCTGTCAGTATATGACGTCACTGCACACTGGCTGTCAGTTTATGTCGTCACTGCACACTGGCTGTCAGTTCATGACGTCACTGCACACTGGCTGTCAGTATATGACGTCACTGAACACTGGCTGTACATTTATGTCGTCACTACACACTGGCTGTCAGTATATGTCGTCACTGAACACACTGGCTGTCAGTATATGACGTCACTGCACACTGACTGTCAGTTTATGTCGTCACTGCACACTGGCTGTCAGTTTATGTCGTCACTGAACACTGGCTGTCAGTTCATGTCGTCACTGCACACTGGCTGTCAGTATATGACGTCACTGCACACTGGCTGTCAGTTCATGTCGTCACTGCACACTGGCTTTCAGTTTATGTCGTCACTGCACACTGGCTGTCAGTATATGACGTCACTGCACACTGGCTGTCAGTGTCAGTTCATGTCGTCACTGCACACTGGCTGTCAGTATGTGACGTACCTGCACAATGGCTCTCAGTTATATGTCGTCACTGCACACTGGCTGTCAGTATATGACGTCACAGAACACTGGCTGTCAGTTTATATCGTCACTGCACAGTTGATTTCTGACCTGACTTCACACTGGCAGTAAGGTTTCTGACGTCACTGCACACTGTGAGTTTCTGACGTCACTGCACATTGTCTGTGAGTCTCTGACGTCATTGCACACTGTCTGTGAGTCTCCGGAGTCACCGCACACTGTAAGTGTCCCAGTTCAGCGACATGATATTTTTCTCTCTCTCTTTCTCTCTCTCTCTCTCTCTCTCTCTCTCTCTCTCTCTCTCTCTCTCTCTCTCTCTCTCTCTCTCTCTCTCTCATTCTCTCTCTCTCACACACACATACACACATTCACACAATCAGACAGACAGACACACACACACACACACATAAACACACACACACACACACACACACACACACACACACACACACACACACACACACACACACACGCGCGCGCGCGCGCACGCACACACACACACACACACACACACACACACACACACACACACACACACACACACACGCACGCACGCACGCACGCACGCACGCACGCACGCACGCACGCACGCACGCACGCACGCACGCACTCAGAGTAAAACTAAAACTAAGAAACAGTACGCCTATACATAGTTTCTACTTAAGCCAACATCGATCCGTAATCGGACACCATCAGAAATAGCGCTGTCTGGAACAATCGCAAGTTCTGTTCAAACGCTGTGTGGTATTTCAGACCACGCGCTTTCCCCACTTTACATGACACGGGAGGTCTAGCATCTCAGGCGATCGAATCATCCCTTTATTTTCAGCCGACCTGCGTGACACTGGTAGATACGGCATCTCTGTTAAATGTCAGCTTCCTCCTCCTTCCAATTTCAGTGCCTGGGTTAGGAAGAACAAGTCATATTGAACGCTACTATGCTAAACGCATTCTTTTAACTAGTTTTTCCTCCACCCTCCTTCTTGATTCCTCAACACCCCCCCTCCCCCCCCCCCTCCTCCCTCACTCCCTCCCTCTCTTTTGGTCTGTAGTGGTGTGTTGATGACTTGAGAGACCTGAAGTCAAGGTGTATGTATCATAATCGGTGTGGTCTACATTCCACCAAACTCTAAATAAAAGTGTGATGCGTTGTCTGTGTATTTCTTTCTGTCGGCCAGCCTGCTTGCCTGTTGTCTCTCTGTCTGTCTATCTGTTTGTCTGTGTCTCTCTCTCTGTCTGTCTGTCTGTCTGTCTGTCTGTTTGTCTGTTTGTCTGTCTGCCTGTCTGTTTCTCTGTCTCTGTCTCTCGGTCTCTCTGTCAATGTCTCTGTCTCTGTTTCTCTGTCTGTTGTCTCTCACTCTGTCTGTCTGTCAGTCTGTCATTCTGTCTGTCTGTCTGTCTGTCTGTCTGTCTGTCTGTCTGTCTCTCTCTCTCTCTCTCCGTCCATCCCGTCGCCGTAGCTAAGTGGTTAAGATTAGTGAGTGACTGGAGGATCGTTGCTTGCACATTAGCAGCAGACCCCCGCGATGACAACATCCAGCAATACAAACCCGACTCTGTGCTCACTCCTGCCCTCCTCTGACGGCAAAGCACCTTGCAGCGTGTCTCCCTGATCCTTCCGTGTCCATCACGTCAGGTCAGCAGTTCATGAGATGTGTCATGATGCTGACACGGACTTTCTGCAACTGCTCAAAACCTCTTCGATGGTAAAGCTTGGCCATGTTGGTGCCTGATTAGTAACACACAACGGACCACTGTCTCATGGTGTCTTCTCTAGTCGAATTCAAGCAATGGTGATTTCATAACTTCCAAGATTGGAGCTTCGCGGAAGACGTTGAAGACTTGACTCAGATGGGTCGATCTCGCTCTGACCGTTAACGTAAAATGGGTAACTGATAGTTTCATAACGATGACGCAAAATCCCCACGTTACAAAATCTGCATGCTATTTCATTGAAAAGGAGAATTGTGAGGAACAGGAGCCAGACGAAGAGACAAAAACGACACGAATATTGGTGGGCACGCGCGCGCGCGCGCGCGCGCGCGCGAGAGAGAGAGAGAGAGAGAGAGAGAGAGAGAGAGAGAGAGAGAGAGGGGGGGGGGGGGGGCGGGGCGGTGGGGAACAAAAGCAGAATGAAATGTAATAATAAAAACAATGAAGAGAGAGAGAGAATAAGACAATCACACAACCAGACAGAGATAAAAGAGGAAGAGGAAACGAACAGCCAAAACAAAAATACCAAAAAAAAAAAACGACGAAAAAAAAATGAAGATAGTAAGATAAAAAGTACGAATGACAGAAAAAGCAAGTAAAGCAAGAAAGAGAACACGAATGACAAAGGGAACAAATCAATAAATAAACGAATGAGTGAAAGAACGAATTAACTAATATTTGAACCAATGAAAGGAAGATAGAAAGAATGAATACATGAATGAATCAATGAAATATTGAATGAACGAACGAACGAATGAACAAACGAACGAACGAACGAACGAACGAACGAATGAATGAATAAATGAATGAATGAATGAATGAATGAATGAATGAATGAATGGAAAAAAAAAATCATCATAAAAGTACAGATAAATGAGAATGAACTGGAAAATAAAGACGAAAAAGGTAAGAAAGAAAACCAATAGGCGAAAAGCTACAAATGCTCAAATTTATGAAAATACTTTTCCTCACACAGTCGCGCTCACAAGAAGGCTGCAAGCGGGTCTGCACCAGTGGGTACTTCCATACTGCATCAGTGGGTACTTACTTCCCATACTGCACCAGTGGGTACGTATTTCCCATACTGCACCAGTGGGTACTTACTTTCTATACTGCACCAGTAGGTACTTACTTCCCATACAGCACCAGTGGGTACTTATTTCCCACGCATCACCACTGGGTACTTCTCACACATTATTATTATTATTATTATTATTATTATTATTATTATTATTATTATTATTATTATTATTATTATTATTATTATTATATCACTATTATTATGAATACTTAAATAGCCCCTATCCTTGGCTAGACACCCAGCTCTAAGCGCTCCATCATCCACACTCGTTTACACATCACCAGTAGGTACTTACATCCCACACATCACCAGTTAGTACCTACTTCCCACTCTTCACCAGTGGGTACCTACTTCTCACACATCACCAGTGGGTATTTACTTCCCACACATCACCAGTGGGTACCTACTTCACATACATCACCAGTGGGTACCTACTTCACATACATCACCAGTGTGTACTTACTTCCCACACATCACCAGTGGGTACCTACTTCTCGCACAGCACCAGTGGGTACTTAGTTCCCACACATCACCAGTAGGTACTGTACTTCCCACACATCACCAGTGGGTACTTACTTCCCACACATCACCAGTGGGTACTTACTTTTCACACATCACCAGTGGGTACTTACTTTTTTCACACATCACCAGTGTGTACTTACTTCCCACACATCACCAGTGGGTACTTACTTCCTACACATCACCAGTGGGTACTTATTTTTCACACACATCACCAGTGGGTACTTCCCACACATCACTAGTGGGTACCTACATCACACACACACATCACCAGAGGGTACTTACTTCCCACTAATTACCAATGGTTACTTACTTCCCACACGTCACCAGTGGGTACTTACTTCCCACACATCATCAGTAGGTACTTACATCCGACACATCACCAGTGGGTACTTACTTCCCACACATCAAGAGTAGGTACCAACTTCTCACACAACACCAGTGGGTACTTCCTTTCCACACAGCACCAGTGGGTACTTACGTTTCACACATCACCAGTGGGTACTTACTTTCCATACATCACTAGTGGGTACTTACTTCTCACACAACACCAGTGGGTACTTATTTCTCACACAGCACCAGTGGGTACTTACCTCCCACAAAACACCAGGGGCACTTACTTCTCACACAGCACCAGTGGGTACTTACTTCCCACCTTTACGAGTGGGTACTTACTTACCACACATCACCAGTGGGTATTTACTTTCCACACAGCACCAGTGGTATTTACTTCTCACACAGCACCAATGGGTACTTACTTCCCACACATCACCAGTGGGTACCTACTTCCCTCACATCACCATTGGGTACTTACTTCCCACACATCACCAGAGGATACCTACTTCCCACATATCACCAGTGGGTACTTACTTCCCACAGCACCAGTGGGTACTTACTTTTCAGAGAGCACCAGTGGTAAATGCGTACTTCCTACACATCACCAGTG
>JADBJO010006013.1:99387-114387 GCA_016801955.1 Conus betulinus | reverse complement strand
ACAAAAAAAGATAGCTGAGTTAAAAGACAGTCAACAGAAAAGATGACGAGATTAGAAGACAGTTAACAAGACAATATGGCTGAGTTAGAAAATGTAGCAAGGTTAGAAGATAGTCAGTATAGACAGATTACTTGATTGCAAGATAGTCAACAGTAAAAGATTGTTAGACTAAAAGTGAATTGCAAAGAAAATAGGGTTAGTATATAAAAGCTTCTGAACAAAAATAAATGACTAGCGATGGATAGACTGAATAACTGTGAACAAGGAAAGAATGCTTAGAATAGAAAAAACAGTCAAACAAGGAAATGTCTTATGTTGTCAGAGAGAGATCAGTCAGCGTGCTGAATGAACAAGTTGTCTCATGTTGTCTCTTTCTCTGCCTCTTTGTCTGTCCACCTTCTCTGTCTCTGTCTTCCTCCTCTCCCTCTCTTTCTCTCATGATCAGGCAGGGATAGCAGAACTACAATACAACGAACGAACGAACGAACGAACGAACGGACGAAATTTTGTTTATTCAGGGATATGAGATAAGTATACAAGCGTGCTTTTTTACATTCAGCTCTGAGGCTAAACAGAAATTCACAACAATAGTGCAGAAAGTAAATTGTCTATATATGTAACAAGTATAGCAAAGAAGAAGAAGAAAGAAGAAGAAGAAGAAGAAGAAGAAGAAGAAGAAGAAGAAGAAGAAGAAGAAGAAAGTATGAGAAACATAAATACACAATATAATCTACGCCAACTATTTACACGATTAAGGCCACAGTAGATAATTCGGTGATCAGTTAAAGAAAAGAATAAGACAGAGCATATGCTAGTTTAACCGTGAATTTTTAAAATAAACATTGATCCAACGATAATGGAAAATAGTACACATACATACGAAATAATAAATAAAAAGATAAAATATGCAGGGTTCAGTGTCTGAAAAACAACAGTTGCTGACATTTACACTAGTGATATTAGCTCAGACTGAATACTAGAGAACTGTTAAAATAATTTTTTTTTTTTTTTTCAAATAGAAGACGTTTATACGCAACTTTAAACGAATTAATGCTTTTCTCCTGTTAACATATGTGGGCATAGAATTCCAAAGTGTCCCACCAGAGTAAACTAAGCGACTTTTAAAAAGATCGATTCTTGGTTTCCGTATGATTATGTTATTAGTATATCTTTGATTGATTGATTGGAAATCTTGCAGATATATTTGAGGGTGCTACTTGGTTCATAATTCTGAACATCACTATTGCTTTATTCTATTCAAATTTATAAGAAAGGGGCAATATATCTAATTCGAGGTAATCTTGAGTAGTTAATGTTGATTTTTGAAGTACTGTTGTAATAGCCCACTTATGGGCCCTGCGCAACGGTTTTAAGGTGATTGTACAGCAAGAATCATAGAGAGTAGAAGAATAGTCAATGTAGGACTGGATGTATGCATGATAGAAATGCTTACGAGAGTTTATATCTAGAATTTTTTTGATTTAGAAAGCTGAAAAATGTTCTGAGAATTCGTGTTCTTAAAGTTGGAAACTGTGGCGACCAGGAAAGATTATTGTCAATAGTGATTCCTAACACTTTACGAGCGCTAACTTCTTCTAGCTTGTTGTTATTAATAAATATAGGGGGCATTGGAGTACTTAAATTTTGTCTTTTTTTGACGAGAAGTAATAAGCATGTACTTTGTTTTCTGATCATTTAAGGACATGTGATTCAATTCTGTCCAGTTAATTAGTCGAGTTACATTTTCTTGCAGGTCATGTGATAATTGTTTCAAATACAAGGCATGGAGAGAATGGAGTCAGCAGAAATTCACGCACAAGACAGAGGCAACCATTCAGTGTGAAGGCAGGAACGTTGTTCTTGATGCTGTGAGTTTTAGGTTTTACATTTTTCAGCCTGAAGATTAATTTAGAAAATTCGAAAATTTGTCACGTTATTGAGTTTTTGTGCTCATGTTTCATCAATGGGCTTGGAAACATGGCGATGAAGCAATGATGTGTTTATATTGATGGCGCCTCCCGTTGCCTCCGAACATCTCTCCAGTCATACGACTGTGTCTTGAAATCCCCCACCCACATCTACCCTAACCACGAATTCCTCCCTTCCCCTCTAGCCCTCCTCCCCCCCCCCCCCCCCCCCCCCCCCCAGCCCTCCATCGCCCTTTTCTACCCCTGGTCTGGCCCCTCAAAGCAATGTATGCCTCTATGTGCAGGAGAAATCCAGGGCCCTCAACTCTGCACATCCTGATCTGGCAGACGTCTCTCCCTTGGCACAGTCCCTTCAAGGGACACAACAACTCGGTGGGGAGGTCAAACAGGTCTTTATCGTCTGTTTATCGTCTTTGCGCGGGACTTTGATGGCTTATTGTACATATTGATTCGTTTGCGTATGTTGTTTTTATTTCCTGGGTATTTACATTTCTGTGTTGACTTTTTAAATCATTTATTTATTTAAGTGTACATTCATTATTTTGTTTGTGGTGTGTGTGTGTGTGTGTGTGTGTGTGTGTGTGTGTGTGTGTGTGTGTGTGTGTGTGTGTGTGTGTGTGTGTGTGTGAGAGAGAGTCCTGGTCTGATTCAAACACTGTTCTTTTGCTCCTCTGGCAGTATATCTGTGCCAGCTTGAAATACATGCTAAGTTCCAAACTCTCTTTTTGTGGAACTTCACTTTGCAGACAAACATACATACGCGCGCGCGCGTGCGCGCGCGCGCGCGCGCGCGCGCGCACACACACACACACACACACACACACACACACACACACACACACACACACACACACACACACACACGCACGCACGCACACACGCACGCACACACGCACGCACACACACACACACACACACACACACACACACACACACACACACACACACACACCTCTGTAGTTGTAGCGCAGACGAATTTAACTGGGTTTCCACGGCTGACCATTGTGTTGAGCTAATGAGTTGGTCAGATATTGATGCACTGTCTAGTCTATCAACTCCTCTTCCTAACCATTTTCTGCGTAGTTTCGGTGATGACGAATGCAGCTGAAAAGAATTGCAGCAGGGTGTAATTGTGGAAGAACAAAAGTGAACTCGATATGGCTGCATTCTCTAAAAACTACAAAGGGTGACCAGTGATCTAATTCTGGAGGAACAAAAGTGAACTCAATATGGCTACATTGTCTACACTTACATTGTCTAAACTTACATTGTCTAAACTTACATTGTCTAAACTTACATTGTCTAAACTTACAAAAGTTGACTAATGGTGCCGTGACAGAACTACCAGGCAGAAACCTCGAAATGTGGCATGATGATCCCTTGGAAAAAAAAATCACATTGAGAGAAAAGGAAGCAATCAAATGACAGAAGAAAGCCAGCAGATGATAGACCAGTGTGGCCTCCTAACTAGATACAAGGTCTGAATCTGCAGTTCAAGCAGATCCCGGAGCCTCTACTGACATACAATATAAGCACCAGTACAGTGGAACAGTGCAGACAGCACCAGTACAGTGGAACAGAGCAAACAGACAGCACCAGTACAGTGGAACAGTGCAAACAGACAGCACCAGTCCAGTGGAACAGTGCAAACAGACAGCACCAGTACAGTGGAACAGTGCAGACAGCACCAGTACAGTGGAACAGTGCAGACAGCACCAGTACAGTGGAACAGTGCAAACAGACAGCACCAGTTCAGTGGAACAGAGCCAACAGACAGCACCAGTACAGTGGAACAGTGCAAATAGACAGCACCAGTACAGTGGAACAGAGCCAACAGACAGCACCAGTACAGTGGAAACAGTGCAAACAGACAGCACCAGTACAGTGGAACAGAGCAAACAGACAGCACCAGTACAGTGGAACAGTGCAAACAGACAGCACCAGTAAAGTGGAACAGTGCAAACAGACAGCACCAGTTCAGTGGAACAGTGCAAACAGACAGCACCAGTACAGTGGAACAGTGCAAACAGACAGCACCAGTTCAGTGGAACAGTGCAAACAGACAGCACCAGTACAGTGGAACAGTGCAAACAGACAGCACCAGTACAGTGGAACAGTGCAAACAGACAGCACCAGTACAGTGGAACAGTGCAAACAGACAGCACCAGTACAGTGGAACAGAGCAAACAGACAACACCAGTACAGTGGAACAGTGCAAACAGACAACACCAGTACAGTGGAACAGTGCAAACAGACAGCACCAGTACAGTGGAACAGTGCAAACAGACAGCACCAGTAAAGTGGAACAGTGCAAACAGACAGCACCAGTAAAGTGGAACAGTGCAGACAGCACCAGTACAGTGGAACAGTGCAGACAGCACCAGTACAGTGGAACAGTGCAGACAGACAGCACCAGTACAGTGGAACAGTGCAAACAGACAGCACCAGTACAGTGGAACAGTGCAAACAGACAGCACCAGTACAGTGGAACAGAGCAAACAGACAGCACCAGTACAGTGGAACAGTGCAAACAGACAGCACCAGTACAGTGGAACAGTGCAAACAGACAGCACCAGTGCAGTGGAACACTACAAACAGACAGCACCAGTACAGTGGAACAGTGCAAACAGCACCAGTACAGTGGAACAGTGCAAACAGACAGCACCAGTAAAGTGGAACAGTGCAAACACACAGCACCAGTACAGTGGAACAGTGCAAACAGACAGCACCAGTACAGTGGAACAGTGCAGACAGACAGCACCAGTACAGTGGAACAGTGCAAACACAGACAGCACCAGTACAGTGGAACACTACAAACAGATGGCACTGACAGAGGAAACGCCAAGACACCAGAGACACCCAGAGACACCCGAAACTCCAGCATGGACGTCTACAGGGCTGGAGGCCACACCTCATGGTCTGGAACAGCTGTGACATTCAGAACATGGAATGGGGGTTCAATGGATGATGACTGGCAGTGCACAGACCATCCAGAATGGAAACTAAATCCAGAACCATCAACAAAGAGCGGAGTGAGAGCGGATCTTGTGACATTCTGTTCATCAAAACAACTGATCCTAATTGAACTGACTGTGTTATATACGAAAGTAGAGTGGAGCAACTTTACTTCTACAGATTCCTCACCATAAGGATTGGAATGAAGGGATTTTAAGGCTCACCGGCTTCAATAATTTAATCTAATTTAACAGGTCCATATTTCAGATAAGATGAAAAGCAGAACCCAAAAGGCAACAGAAGAGGCAGCTGGAGGGAGTGCCAGCTGGGTCTGGTCGAGGAGGAACAAAAGTGAACTTCACAAGGCTCAAATTTCCCAACTTAGAACAGATGTCCCAAAGTGACGTGGACAAGACATCCGTCTACAAAGGCGACTCCTTCAGGGCGCCACCCCATCTGAAAAGGCAACTCCTTAAGACGCCCATCCATCTACAAGTTGCTGGTACCAATCCGGCAGTGCCAGAAAAAAATGTAACTATAGAAGGGCAACTAGGACTCATGACCTGGACGCAGGTCGCAATCCCCCCCCCCCCCCCCCCCCCCCCCCCCCCCCTCCCCCCCCGCCCTCCCCGGCGCGCCTAGTGTACAGAGTTCAAGTTTTAGGAGAGGGGTTTTCTGTCTGAAGACCTTCAGCTTGTCTAGCTGTCCCTAGATGCTCATCCTGCTTCATGTTTCGTCTTCTAACCTCTGTGTGCGCCTGAGTTCTCATGTCTGGCCGATGTGGTGTAGCATGGCAGTGACCCAGGGTGCTGTGTGGTCATGTCTGGCCGATGTGGTGTAGCATGGCAGTGACCCATGGTGCTGTGTTGTCATGCCTGGCCGATGTGGTGTAGCATGGCAGTGACCCAGGGTGCTGTGTGGTCATGTCTGTCCGATGTGGTGTAGCATGGCAGTGACCCAGGGTGCTGTGTGGTCATGTCTGTCCGATGTGGTGTAGCATGGCAGTGACCCAGGGTGCTGTGTTGTCAAGCCTGGCCGATGTGGTGTAGCATGGCAGTGACCCAGGGTGCTGTGTGGTCATGCCTGGCCGATGTGGTGTAGCATGGCAGTGACCCAGGGTGCTGTGTGGTCATGTCTGTCCGATGTGGTGTAGCATGGCAGTGACCCAGGGTGCTGTGTTGTCATGTCTGGCCGATGTGGTGTAGCATGGCAGTGACCAGGGTGCTGTGTGTTGTCATGCCTGGCCGATGTGGTGTAGTCTGGCATGGACTGATGTGCACGCAGTGACACCACCCTGATTATTGATTGCTTTCACAGCACATCTCACTGAGCTTTCCTTTTCTGCCGTGTCACTGGGAGGTGGAGGAGGAAAACTCGGCTCCAGTTCTGGAATTCCCCATCACCTCTGACATTTCTCGTAGAACACTGCCAATGTCACACACACACACACACACACACACACACACAACACACACACACACACACACACACACACACACACACACACTCACTCACACTCACTCACTCACTCACACACACGATGAACGAGGACTAATACAACGCAGCGTGGGTCAGGTTACTCACGGCCTACACACAGAAGAACAAGAGGAGGCAGCCTGTTACGACGCTTTGGGTGGAAATGTCACACAGGACAGAACAAGAGGAGGGCAGCCTGTTACGACGCTTTGGGTGGAAGTGTGACACGGGACAGAACAAGAGGAGGCAGCCTGTTACGACGCTTTGGGTGGAAGTGTGACACGGGACAGAACAAGAGGAGGCAGCCTGTTACGACGCTTTGGGTGGAAGTGTCACACAGGACAGAAACGTGGGCGGCAAGGAAAGGTGGGGGCAGCTTTCTCTGTGTGTTTGCTGACGTCACTGAACAGGGGCGGCTACCTCCATACAATCTACGAACGGAAAGTTTGTGTACAGCATCCAGTGTCGATAATTTACTGACGGAGAACATACATACCGCGGTGTTTGTGGGGAGTTTAGGTGCAGCTAGATACATACATAAAGCGCCTGTTGCAAGTAGTTTGGTGGACAACAATCACCTAACACCTGTCACCTATCTCGGAGTCTTGACGACCGTTGGGGCGCCATAGAAGACTTCGCAACCAGCTTCCTCCTCTTCTCCCAGTTCTCAGACGCTCTTAGACAGTTGTTTAGTTCCAGACCAGTCCATGCGCTGATGTTGTCCCTCCATCTCTTTCTCTGTCTACCTCTCCTTCTGCCTCCTTGCACTGTTCATTGTCGAATGGTTTCGGCAAACCCTGTTGATCTTGACAGCCACACACACACATATAGAGCCGCCGCTTTGGTTTGTTGGCTGGACGGATACACAAACATCTAAAGCGGCAAGTAGGTGTAACTGACTGGTCGGCAACACACACACACACACACACACACACACACACACACACACACACACACACACACACACACACACACACACACACACACATCGTAAGGATATAAAACAAAAAATCACAACAGATGAAATCATAATGATGATGTAGATGACGAAAGTGTTTTTGTGGATGATGATGTTGACAACGATGACGATGACGACGATGACGACGACGACGACGATGATGATGATGACGATGCTGATTGTTATACTGCTGAGCAGAATAGCCCTTACCCACTGGTATCACAGATGCAGACAAGTGCCACAAAGTTCATCACTACAGTTCTCTCTCTCTCTCTCTCTCTCTCTCTCTCTCTCTCTCTCCTCTCTGGTCACGTGACGTGAAGCGTAGCGAAAGGACGCACATCGGAAGAGCTGTAGTAAATTCGCTGATTTCATCGTCAGCATGCCAGTTACTGGACTGCCAGCGACTGCGGAGAAGACCCGGAGTGCCCTGCTGACGGACAGCACGGTGAGCAGCTGGACAGTGGCGGGAGAAGGAGACAGCACAGTCGTTGTGCTGCGTCTCCAGCCTGCCAACTGGCCAGTGTCAACAAACATGGCGGACGCTATCTTGAATCGGAATACAAGGCTGCAGTATTATAGAAGGAAGCCACCCTGTGAGATTCGACGTGACCGGGAAAGGGCCAGACAGCGAATGAATCATGCACGTACGAAGCAGGATCATGACTTCGACACGGAACGGCCGCTGGATGCGCCGTTCTTTGCCTGACACACAGTCGGAAATGTCACATACACATGAGTACGTTTTGTCAACATGGCCGAACCAGAATGACAGCGACCAAGACGAGGACGAAGTGCCGTCTGTATTTCAATTGAACGAGGCCAACGAAACTTCAGGCATGATTGACTGTGACAGTTCTACCATTCCACAACTTGAGACGGACATCGAGCCGATGGTAGATAGTTCTGTTGGTAGTTTCAGTACCAGTGTTGTCAAAAGCTATGTCGCTACCCTCACAGATAGGTCTGTGCAAAGACGACTGAGGGACAAGAACAGAAATAAATCCTTCCGAAAAGTGACAGTCCAGCGATCAACCGACACTGATGTGCTGATGTCCGAATCAGACGATCTAGTCCTGGAACTGTGCGGCTATCTCTGGTGACAGCAAATGTGTGTTCTGGTATGTGAAGCAGGACGACAAAACCAGGCTGACAGAACACGCTAAACTTGCCAGTCTCCGTGAAAGGAAACGTGTTGTCAGTACACAACACCGAGGTCCAAGCACGTGCGGTACGGGAGATGGACACGCTGCACAGCCTGATCCCGTTCTACCTGGGCTGACAGCCTGTGTTTCACGAGACCTGCGTGACGGACCGGTTACTGTGCCAAGACAGATGCCAAGAGGGAAAAAAACAAACATCGTTTGCCATGGTTTCCATGTCGGACTTACCGCACTGCCTTGTTTAATTGTTTTGTTGTGTTATTGTTCATCGCGCCGTCCTGCTTAGGAAGCTGTACCGCTTTATAGCAATAAATCATATCAATATCAATCAATCTCAGTCTCAATCAATCTCAATCTCTCTCTCTCTCTCTCTCTCTCTCTCTCTCTCTCTCTCTCTCTCTCTCTCTCTCTCTCTCTCTCTCTCTCTGTATCTGTCTCTCTGTGTCTCACTCTCTGTCTTCACTCTCTGTCTCTCTCTCTCTCCCCTCTGTCTCTGCCTCTCATTCTCTCTCTCATTCTCTCGCTGTCTGTCTGTCTGTCTGTCTGTCTGTCTGTCTGTCTGTCTGTCTGTCTGTCTGTCTCTCTCTCTCTGTGTTTTTTCTGTCTGTCTGTGGATCTGTCTGTGCCTGTCTGTCTGTCTATATGGCAGTCCGTCTATCTCTCTCTCTATCTGTCTGTCTATCAATATAAGATTTACTGGTTTCGCTACATCACTACACTGCGTTCCACAGTAACAAGAAACTTTTACTTCAGAGTGAAAGGGGTTTGTTATTCTGCTATCTTGGCTTGGTGCTTGGCCTCACATTGACGTCAGGCGAGTGGTCCTTATCTACACCGGGGCTGATTTTGTTGTGTCTGACAATGATGTATTTTGTGCCAGACTGGCGCACGTGACAGACACACTGACATGCGGACTGTTATTGCAAACAGTTCGCTCTTTTCCAACCTCTTTTCCCCCGCAAAACGAAGGGCAGGGAGGGAGAAGGAGAGGGAGATGGACATGAAAGAGCAAAAGAAAAGCACACAGGAGTGCCACTTAGTCGCGGGATTTTTCTGCCCCAACCGGTTCCTACCTATACTTGTGTTTGTGATGGGCTCACTTGGAAAAGTGGTACCACACAGTCTTGTTTTCATCCACTTAATGGATGTCTCTCTGAGAGTGTTGCTCAAGTTTCCTGACCAACACAGCAAGTGTCTGTATCTGCTAGGCCTGTTTGATGCTGGGATGGACTGTGGAAGTAAGGGTAGAAGACAGCCCTGTCATGCAGTCACAGACCTGAAAGGAAATCTATGGCATCATTTTCATCATCGTCATATTCATATTCAGAAGAAGAAAAAGAATGAAAAAGTAGGAAAGAAACGGAGAAGACAAAGAAAACTATGCAAAGTTAGGAAACGGAGGAATAAAACGATGGTACTACACACTGACCTGGTGGACATCATCAGGTGTGGAAACATCTGGTACCACACTGACCTGGTGGACTTCATCAGGTGTGGAAACAGCTAGTACCACAATCATCACTGTACTGACCTGGTGGACGTGATCAGGTGTGGAAACAGCTGGTGCCACAATCATCACTGCATCAGGTGTGGAAACAGCTGGTGCCACAATCATCACTGCATCAGATGTGGAAACAGTTGGTGCCACAATCATCACTGCATCAGGTGTGGAAACAGCTGGTGCCACAATCATCACTGTATCAGATGTGGAAACAGTTGGTGCCACAGTCATCACTGCATCAGGTGTGGAAACAGCTGGTGCCACAATCATCACTGCACTCAGGTGTGGAAACAGCTGGTGCCACAATCATCACTGCATCAGGTGTGGAGACAGCTGGTGCCACAATCATCACTGCAGTGACTGCACTGACCTCGTGGACTTCACGTCCATGGGCAGTGACACTGTTATTGTTGCTATCTCCACTCTTCTTCTTTAATGAATCAGTTCAAACAAAGAGTGAGTATATATTAAAACTAGCACATACTTGGTGGCATAACTCTGTTATATTAACGCTAAATGCTAAGAAACAACGACAAAACAATCACCAACCAACCAACCAATCAACCAACCAACCAGCCCAACAAACCAACCAATCAACCTACCAACCAACCAACCAACCAGCCAACAAACAAATAAGCAAACAAACGAACAAACTAACAAACAACGAAACCTCTGACACGCACGAAGAATTCAACCGGTCAGATACTCAATGAAGTGGAAGCGTCTGTTTTCGTATCTTTCTTTTCATACTGCGATATTATGATAGAAAGCGTTGCCAAGCTTTGAATGTAGATTTGAAAGCTAAATGACTGACAACATGATACAGAGCAATTGTGCTGCAGATCTGGCTTCCTTCTTTGTCTTGTCTTTGTTCTGGTAAACCACAAGACACTGAGAACTAGACTGGAAGTATTGATGTTTCTTCTCTTTGCTCCTGTGCATCACAGCACACTGGATCTGGGCTGTAGACAGTGAGGCTGGGTCGTCTTTTTTTGTTACTATAAATAACAGTGCATATGAATCTCTGCTATACTTAGTGATGTCTGTCCTCGTCTCTGTTCAGTACATCATAGTGCATGGTGAAATGCCGAGTTACAGTGTTCTGGGAATTTCAAACACTGCTTTCTCATAGCAGTCAGGTCATCTGTCATAATGACTCCATACTCCCTCCAGAGAACAGTATGCTGCAGCAGTTAGAACTGCACGTCAGAGAGACTATTTGATGTGCCCCTTGCTGCACTCAGACAGAAGAATCCTATTTATTCCATCCAAACAGCCGCGGCTTTATCTTATCGCGGCAGTGGAGTTCAGCCAATGGCCACTTTGTTGTTCTGATAGCATGGAGGGCCTCTAAGATGGGCTCTTGTCTCTTTGCGTGCAGGGAGATACAGCAGGCGCCATCTGTCCTGGAACCAAGAGCCGTAACTCGGTGTATCACACAATCTACTTATGAGGAGTTATTTCAGGTTAAGGAAAGCTCAAGCCTGCCATTATATGATATTGTGTTGTTGGAGCAACGAATACAGTGCTCGGACCATCTTCAAACAAAATATTGGGAATGTTACTCGTCACGTAGAGGTAGAGTTGACGTAATACCAAATGAGAAATTGCAGGTGTCCTTCTTGTCTATTTTTCCATGAAAACACAATTTGGCCTGTTGGCGAAAACATCCCTACAGGTTAAGGTAAAGTTGTGGAGGAGGGCGGACATGTGCAGAATGCAGAGTGCACCCATCTGGAAACCATACAAAGCCCAGCTGTTTGGATACTGTACTCAAAAACACAAGATTTGCACTCTAATACGAGATCTTGAGACTGGTCTGGGAGTCAGTTTTTCAGCTTAAAAAGAAAGAAGTCCAAGACCTTAAGTGCACAACCATTTACAGAGCGTAGACTAACACATGATGATAGCATGATTGGTACTGCTTAAATGTCCAGATCCACATGCAGCAACAATTTCTCCAACGTAGAATAAAGCATGATGATGGCGTGGTCATTACCCACCAAAATACTGCCGACAAAATTGTTGACCCGCACTTGTTTTCCCCCACAAACTTAATTGTTCAGCAACACACCGCCGATAATGTCTTTCTGAGAGAAGGAAAACAGGAAAAATGAAAGTAAGTGACAGCTTGAGTATTTTCCTTAAGGAGAGCAATTCTAAAGGAATTCTGATATGAGAATAATCTAACAAAAAATTCAGAAATGCCTTGTGGGAAGAAGATTCAACAGTACAAGATACATACAAATATACCTCCGTGTGTGTGTGTGTGTGTGCGTGCGTGCGTGCGTGCGTGCGTGCGTGCGTGCGTGCGTGCGTGCGTGCGTGCGTGCGTGTGTGTGTGTGTGTGTGTGTGTGTGTGTGTGTGTGTGTGTGTGTGTGTGTGTGTGTGTGTGTGTGTGTGTGTGTGTGTGTGTGTGTACGAACTCACCACATCGGAAATGTCAGACTAATGAACATATGCTATTACCAAAGGGATCAGTTACTTCTGTGAAGAATGTGCTTCATGACAACGAACTACTCACATCCACCAGCGGCAAGGCAGGCTGGAACAGCGGTGGAGACAAAAGACGAAGAAGGACAAGATAATCATACGACACACAATAGCAACCAAGTCGTTGCTTCCACCTGACTTGGTTTGATAAAGAAAATTGATTTGCACTTCAGAAGAAAGAAGAAGAAAGAAGAAGAAGAAAAAGAAGAAGAGGAAGTAGAAGAAGGAGGGGGAGGAGGTGGAGGAGGAAGAGGAGGATGAGGAGGATGAGGAGAAGAAGATGGGAATGAGGAGAAGAAGAACAAAGGGAAGAAAAGGAGAGAGAGAGAGAGAGAAGAAGAAGAAGAAGAAGAAAGAAGAAGAAGAAGAAGGAAGTAGAAGAAGGAGGGGGAGGAGGTGGAGGAGGAAGAGGAGGATGAGAGAAGAAGATGGGAATGAGGAGAAGAAGACAAAGGGAAGAAAAGGAGAGAGAGAAGAAGAAGAAGAAGAAGAGAAGAAGAAGAAGAAGAAGAAGTAGAAGAAGAAGAAGAAGAGGAAGTAGAAGAGGAGGGGAAGGAGGTGGAGGAGGAGGAGAGGAGGAGGAGGAGAGAAGAAGATGGGAATGAGGAGAAGAAGAACAAAGGGAAGAAAAGGAGAGAGAGAAGAGAGAGAGAGAGAGAGACAGAGAGAGAGAGAGAGAAGAAGAAGAAGAAGAAGAAGAAGAAGAAGAAGAAGAAGTATAAGAAGGAGGGGGAGGAGGAGAGGAGAGGAGGAGGAGAAGAAGATGGGAATGAGGAAAGAACAAAGGGAATGATGATGATGATGATGATGATGATGATGAATGATGATGATGATGATGATGATGATGATGATGCTGATGTTTCTGCTGATAATGATGATGATGAAAAAGATGGGGTCGTGGAGAAAAAAGAAGCCAGGAAGAAAGTAGTCAATAGCACATCGTTATAAAACCTGAGAAGAAAGAGACGGAAAAAAACCCAGAGTGAAACAGAAGGGCAGCAGAATTACAACGAAACGAGTGAGGTTGGAATAGAAATAGAAAAGGGGAGTAAGATGGAATGAAGACAGGAAGATGAAAAGGAAGAGTAATTAACGGAGTAAACGGTAAAGGTGGGAGAGAAAGAAGAGAAGAACAGAGGCGAGGACAGGACAGATGTACAAGATACAGAAAAACAGCAAGGTGTCTACAAAAAGAACAGGTGGAAGAAAGGAGTGAACATGGAATAGAAGCAGAAGAGTGTAAGGGGAGGAGGGCATTCTAGAGGACGAGGGAGGAGAAGGAAGGGGTGAGTGTGGAGACGATGAGAAGGAAGGGGTGAGTGTGGAGATGAATAGAAGGAAGGGGTGAGTGTGGAGATGAATGAGGAGAAGGAAGGGAGTGAGTGTGGAGATGAATGAGAAGAAGGAAGGGGGTGAGTGTGGAGACAATGAGAAGGAAGGGGTGAGTGTGAGATGAATGAGAAGGAAGGGGTGAGTGTGGAGATAAATGAGAAGGAAGGGGTGAGTGTGGAGATGAATGAGGAGAAGGAAGGGGTGAGTGTGGAGATGAATGAGGAGAAGGAAGGGGGTGAGTGTGGAGACGATGAGAAGGAAGGGGTGAGTGTGGAGACGATGAGAAGGAAGGGGTGAGTGTGGAGATGAATGAGGAGAAGGAAGGGGGTGAGTGTGGAGATGAATGAGAAGGAAGGGGGTGAGTGTGGAGATGAATGAGGAGAAGGAAGGGGGTGAGTGTGGAGATGAATGAGGAGAAGGAAGGGGGTGAGTGTGGAGATGAATGAGGAGAAGGAAGGGGGTGAGTGTGGAGATGAATGAGGAGAAGGAAGAGGGTGAGTGTGGAGATGAATGAGGAGAAGGAAGGGGGTGAATGTGGACAGAAGCAGAAGAAGGAGGAGAAGGAGGACGTGGAAGGAAGGAAGGAAGGAAGGAAGGAAGGAAGGAAGGAAGGAAGGAAGGAAGGAAAGAAGGAAGGAAGGAAGGAAGGAAGGAAGGAAGGAAGGAAGGGAAAGGAAGGAAGGAAGGAAGGAAGGGAAAGGAAGGAAGGAAGGAAGGAAGAAGGAAGGAAGGGAGGAAGGAAGGAAGGAAAGAAGGAAGGAAGGAAGGAAGGAAGGAAGGAAGGGAAAGGAAGGAAGGAAGGAAGGAGGAAAGGAAGGAAGGAAGGAAGGAAGGAAGGAAGGAAGGAAGAAGGAAGGAAAGGAAGGAAGGAAGGAAGGAAGGAAGGGAGAAGGGAAGGAAAGGAAGGAAGGAAGGAAGGAAGGAAGGAAGGAAGGAAGGAAGGAAGGAAGGAAGGAAGGAAGGAAAGGAAGGAAGGAAAGGAAAGGAAGGAAGGAAGGAAGGAAGGAAGGAAAGGAAGGAAAGGAAAGGAAGGAAGGAAGAAGGAAGGAAGGAAGGAAGGAAGGAAGGAAGGAAGGAAGGAACGGAGGAAGGAAGGAAGGAAGGAAGGAAGGAAGGAAGGAAGGAAGGAAGGAAGGAAGAAAAAGGAAAGAAGGAAGGAAGGAAGGAAGGAAGGAAGGAAGGGAGGAGGAAGG
>JADBJO010006013.1:81887-86887 GCA_016801955.1 Conus betulinus | reverse complement strand
TTGCAGATATTTGTGTAAATTATAGTAGAAATGCAGGTTTAACAACTGAAAGTAAAGAGTATAGAGAAAATGAAGAGCGAAGTAAAACAAAATCAAATCATGATGATAATGAGTTCACAAGGAAAACCTATATAAATTCTGAAATAACATTTGATGAAGTAAAAGAAAATATTTTACATATGAGTAAAGCAAAAAAACATCTGTTGGATTAGATGGAATATCTTATGAAATGTTAAAACACTTGCCTTACAATGTTATTCATTTTTACATATATTCATACAAAGATGTTGGAGTAAAGGGGAAATGCCTTCTGTTTGGAAGCGATCAATTGTTATTCCTATACACAAGCAGGGAAAAACCTAAAGCAGATAGAAACAGCTATCGACCCATCTCGTTAACATCACACGTTTGCAAACTTATGGAGAAAATAATATTAAACAGATTAGTCCACTTCTGCGAAAAACAGTGCATTATACCTCCAAATCAAGCAGGCTTTCGGAAAGGCCGATCAACTACAGAACATATAGTGAAACTAACAACACAAATCAAACAGCAGTTCGCGAGGCGGAAAAATATCCTTGCAACTTTTTTTGACGTTAAGAAAGCTTATGATCAAGTATGGCACTACAAATTATTGCAAAAGCTTAAGGAAAACAATATTAATGGTAATATGTATAACTACATTAAAAATTTCCTTTCACATCGTTTCATACAAGTAAGAGTAGGAAAAAAACGTACTCGAACCCCAGAGAACTTCAGATGGGATTACCTCAAGGTTCAGTTATTTCTCCTGTTTTATTTAATATACTCATAGCCGATCTCCCAAAGAGATTATCAAACGGTTCAGTTTTGGTCCAGTATGCTGACGATATATGCATGTGGATGAAGGTAACAATGAAACGAAACGCAATACATCCACTAGAGCATTAAACTATACGAAAAAAAAAAGTTACCAAAAGAAATTAGATAAAATCACTGATTTTATGAAAGAAAATGGTTTATCACTATCTTTAGAAAAAAACAAACATGGTCCTTTTTAATTCAGGTTATAACCCAGAAAAAATGCCTATATTTAGCATTAATGGAATTGCCCTAAAGTTTGTGCAAAGTGTTAAGTTTCTAGGTGTTTATCTGCATTCAAAACTTACCTGGAATCAGCATATAAATCATATACTTGACAAAGCACGAAAAGCATTAAATTTTCTCAAAATTATAAGTAAACAACGTTGGGGTCAAGATACTAAAGCACTTTTATGTCTTGCAAACTCACTTGTTCGATCTCGTTTATATATGCCCAAGAAGTTTTCTTTAATGCCCCCAAGCACTTATTATCCAAACTTCAAAGCATAGACTGCAAAGCTGTTAAACTGGCACTTGGGGGGGTACCAATACATGCTTCCAATCTAGGATCCTATAAAGAAGCGGGTGTTCTTCCTCTAGATGACAATAGGAAAAATTCTTGCGCTAAATTTATAGTAAAGTCTTTTGCTTTTGATACATTTTGTAAGGAAGAAATTAGATTAGACTCGCTAAAGATTTTGCTAAAAGAGCTAAAACAATACACTCTTTACAATCAATCAATTCTTATGCCACCGACATAATCAATTCTAAAGAATTAAAACAGAAAGAAAATAGCCACTAAGCCACATGTTTCACCAGTACCACCCTGGGAGCATATTAAACCTGCGTTTGATATTGATGATACAAATTTAAACAAAAATCAATCTCCAAATATCTTGAAAAAATTTAGTAAACATAAGCGTTGAAAACAAGTATACTGACTATATCAAGATTTACACAGACGGGTCTGTAATAGAAAATGGCAGTGCAGGATCAGCATTTTTTTTTTTCCTTCCTTGAAAACATTAAAACGTTATAATATTGGTAGACATTATTCATTTCACTGCTGAATTAATAGCCATTTTAATGGCATTACATCACATTAAAGACTTACTTTAAATGTATGCAAAATATTATTTTGTGTGGATTCAAAATCAGTATTATATGCTATCAAAGGTCAAAATACCAAGACACGGGTTGAAATGATACACGAAATCAAGCACTTAATACATCACTTAGCAAGCAAAGATATCAGTGTTACTTTTATTGGATTCCATCTCACTGTGGAATTGTCTTTAATGAACAGGTAGATCAAGCAGCCAAGAGTGCAGCACGCAATGCTACAGGGACATTAAACTTAATGTTAAGCTAGATCTACATGAATATTATAAATACTTTGACAAGCTAGCGAAGGATAATTTTGTTGACAAGTTGAAGACCTTAGATTTACAATATTCACATAATTGTGTAAAAGCTTGTGATACACTGCATTCGGATATAATAATTAAGAGTTTAAGTCAAATCAAATCCAGATCAATTACGTCTTTAATGTTTAAGATTCGTCGTCAAATGCTCTGAAGACAAAATTTTGTAAAGATATTATTTGTGTTTGTGGGAGTCAAATTTCTACGAATCATTGCTTCTGCACTGTCCTGCCATCAAAGCTCAAATGCTCAAAAATGGAGGCACTGTGCTCAACCATCGAAATCCGATAACATTACAGAAAATAGTTAATGACCTTGATCTTCTTAAGTTGTTTTCAGAAACTTTGCATTCTAGTTCTGTTGGTATTTTTCTTTGATAGTTGTTGGCAATGTTGAGATTATTCGTGTTTGCAGAATCCAAAACTTAAGTATGGCATTGATGTTACATTTACTCATAAACACTCAACACTTTAAAGAATCTCTCGAGAGAGAGAGAGAGAGAGAGAGAGAGAGAGAGAGAGAGAGAGAGAGAGAGAGAGAGAGAGAGAGCAGAGAGAGAGAGAGAGAGAGAGAGGCAGATATAGAGATAGAGAGACAGAGAGAGACACAGAGAGAGGCACAGACAGAGACAGAGACAGAAAAAAGAGACATAGATTGACTGAGAGAGACAGAAACAAAGAGAGAGACAGCCAGAGAGACTGGGAGATAGACAGACAGAGACATAGATAGAGAAAGACAGAGAGAGTGACAGAGATAAGTAGCCCAGTATCCCCAGCTTGCTGTCCGCTATCTGCTAGGGAGCACCTGGCTGTTCCTGATTGGCTTTCCCTTTCCCCTCCTCTCCCTGTGTCTGAAGGCACCCAGCTTACACCGCCCTTTATCTCAGCGCCAGTCCCACAGCTTTTATCAGCCTGAAATTGCCGCCAATCTGGAACCACTCACAGCAGGGAGAGAGGCTGAAACACGCTGACTGTTGTGTCTGTGGGCACAGACCCTCTGTGTCTGCGGTACAGGCCCACAAACAGCGTGCGTCATTGGACATGGGGTGACCCCTGCTGTTCTGCAACTGGAATTAATTCCTCGCTGTTGCACACGCTGAGTTGTGCAGTTAATGTCATCACTAGGCTCTCTCTGTTTATGCCTTAGACACTGCAAGAGAGAAACCACTTCATATCATTCACTCGCTTATGAAGAATCTTGAATCTTGAATCCAGTGTGTTGTGTTCATATTACCTTGCATTATAATGTACTTCACTATTTCTTGTTGTAATCTTCACCAACCTTATCGTGTTTCATGAAAGATTGCGCATCACAATTCAATTGGAGTGTCACTCACCATAGATTTACTCAACTGTTGGTTAGTTTCAGCTCAGTGTCACACATGGCAAGAACAGAGGAGCAGGGCCCAAGGTCTGTGACTCCCCTCACACAGCAGAACAAAGGATGGAATCATGTTGTCTCTTGTTTGGAAACAAAGGGGCCGTGTTGTTCTCAGGGTGATTGTGTTCGCTGTACAGGATACATCTCTCAAACCTGAGCTACTAGAGAGAACTACATCTGAAAAATAGGGGGAAAACAGACAAGCAAAAGAAAAGGAAGAACACATTATCTAGACAATGGCATTAACCTCCCTTCCACTGGCCTCTCTCTCTCTCTCTCTCTCTCTCTCTCTCTCTCTCTCTCTCTCTCTCTCTCTCTCTCTCTCTCTGTGCATCTGTCTGTGTGCCTGCATGCATGTCTGTGTGTTTTGTGTGTCTGTGTGTGTGTGTCTGTGTGTGTGTGTTTTTGTCTTCTCTCTCTCTCTCTCTCTCTCTCTCTCTCTCTCTCTCTCTCTCTCTCTCTCTCTCTCTCTCTCTCTCTCACTGATATGTGAGCTCATATCTCTCTTATATTTTTCTGAGTTCTTAAGTTCTTACGAACACCACCCTTTGTTCTATTTTTTCTTCTGTTTGTCTTTCTTCATCTTTTTTTTTTCTCATCGTCTAGTCCTTCCGCAATTTCTCTTCCTCCTTCACTTGCTTCCTGCTCCCTCCTCCTTTTCCCACGTGTTTTTCTCTTCCAGGAAAACAGATCCTCTATATGATCCAACAATTCACACACTGGAACTCAAATTATGACCCAGATAAAAGACACCAACTGCCAGTTTGGTGGCACAGGGTGTGATAATACGTCGACAACAGAAGGCGTACAATCTGATTACAACGTCGGCGGCTTCTATCTCAGCTGTTATCACGGCTCACTGAAGCCGGTTTGTTTCCTCCCTGCTATCGTTTGGTTTTTGCCTGTAACGAAACGTTTTTTTTTTTTTCTCATTCACCCCATACTTTTGTTAAAAAGAAAAATAAATTGTTTCAAAGGGTGCCTGTGCCTGTTGATATGATTATTTACACATGTGGGGCATGATGATGAGGGGGTGGGGGAAAGGTTGGGGGGTGTGTGAGTGAAGAGAACTAGGTCTGACGTAGGCCAGTGAGCAAAGAGTGTTTATTGACACACCGGCGTCATCTTTGTGTCGGTTCGGCTCAACCAGCAGACAGACAGACAGACAGACATCGCGCCAGCAAGTCTGCTGTGTAATAATGCACTGTTTCCCTGCTGACTGTGTGCTCACTCTGTTGTCCTGTGATGTTGCTGGTTTCTCTGCAACCGTTGATCTCATTAAATTCTCCCTATTGCAGCAATCTTTTGCTTGTGAGATGGGAGTGGAGGAGTGTGTGTGTGTGTGTGTGTGTGTGT
>JADBJO010006013.1:51887-71887 GCA_016801955.1 Conus betulinus | reverse complement strand
CGAAGAAGACTGAGAGACTGCTAACAGCAATGATAAGGATGACGAAGAAGACAGAGAGAGACTGCTAACAGCAATGATGAGGATGACGACAGAGAGACTGCTGACAGCAATGATAAGGATGACGACAGAGAGACTGCTAACAGCAATGATAAGGATGACGACAGAGAGACTGCTAACAGCAATGATGAGGATGACGAAGAAGAAGAAGACAGAGAGACTACTAACAGCAATGATGAGGATGACGACAGAGGGACTGCTGACAGCAATGATGAGGATGACGACAGAGAGAGACTGCTGACAGCAATGATGAGGATGACGAAGAAGACAGAGAGACTGCTAACAGCAATGATGAGGATGACGACAGAGGGGGACTGCTGACAGCAATGATGAGGATGACGACAGAGAGAGACTGCTGACAGCAATGATGAGGATGACGAAGAAGACAGAGAGAGACTGCTAACAGCAATGATAAGGATGACGACCGAGAGAGACTGCTAACAGCAATGATAAGGATGACGACGACAGAGAGACTGCTAACAGCAATGATAAGGATGACGACAGAGAGACTGCTAACAGCAATGATGAGGATGACGACAGAGAGACTGCTAACAGCAATGATAAGGATGACGACAGAGAGACTGCTAACAGCAATGATGAGGATGACGACAGAGGGACTGCTGACAGCAATGATAAGGATGACGACAGAGAGACTGCTAACAGCAATGATAAGGATGACGACAGAGAGACTGCTAACAGCAATGATGAGGATGACGACAGAGGGACTGCTGACAGCAATGATAAGGATGACGACAGAGAGACTGCTAACAGCAATGATGAGGATGACGACAGAGGGACTGCTGACAGCAATGATAAGGATGACGACAGAGAGACTGCATGCTAACAGCAATGATGAGGATGACGACAGAGGGACTGCTGACAGCAATGATAAGGATGACGACAGAGAGATTGCTAACAGCAATGATGAGGATGACGAAGAAGACAGAAAGACTGCTAACAGCAATGATGAGGATGACGACTGAGGGACTGCTAACAGCAATGATGAGGATGACGAAGAAGACAGAATGACTGCTAACAGCAATGATGAGGATGACGAGGAAGACAGAGAGACTGCTAAGAGCAGTGATGAGGATGACGACAGAGGGACTGCTAACAGCAATGATGAGGATGACAGAGAAGACAGAATGACTGCTAACAGCAATGATAAGGATGACGACAGAGAGACTGCTAACAGCAATGATAAGGATGACGAAGAAGACAGAGAGACTGCTAACAGCAATGATGAGGATGACGACAGAGGGACTGCTAAGAGCAATGATGGGGATGACAGAGAAGACAGAAAGACTGCTAACAGCAGAAATGAGGAGCAAAAAGAAGATGTCAGAAAGACTGCTAACAGCAGTGATGAGGATGACGAAGAAGACAGAACAGAACAGCTGAGACAGTGAAGAGACGGGAAGCAGTCAATCACCTTAATTTACTTTTTCTTCCACAGCTTGCCGACCACCAGCGCCACCATCACGCAGGCCAGGCAGAATACCACCCCCAGCCTCTCGGAAAACAGCGTGGCAGATCTTTATCTTCCCTCTCTTTCATGTTGCACCGGTCTCTCTTCCGCTCACTGGGCTGTCCGATACACTGAAACCAAGTCACAAAAAATACAAAAATATTCTGCTAGCAAATATGTCTAATCACGAAGAAGAACAAAAAAGAGATGGCAGGAACGAGGAAGAAGACGATAAACACAATTTTACCGTGACTAAATGCAAAGGTTTTATGCCAAATTCAAACTAAATATTTTGACGTGAAATCAGACAAGCTAATGCAACTTGCAAAATCCTTTCTATTGGACTATGTACCACAGTTCCACCAGAGTACATACCTTAGTACCACCACTACCTTAGTACATACCTCAGTACACTACAGTACATACAGTCAGTACCACCAGAGTACATACCTTAGTACCACTACAGTACATACCTCAGTACCACCAGAGTACATACCTTAGTACCACTACAGTACATACCTCAGTACCACCAGAGTACATACCTCAGTACCACTACAGTACAGTACCTCAGTACCACCACCAGTACATACCTCAGTACCACTGCAGTACATACCTCAGTACCACTACAGTGCATACCTCAGTACCACCACAGTAGTACATACCTCAGTACCACTGCAGTACATACCTCAGTACCACTACAGTACATACCTCAGTACCACCAGAGTACATACCTTAGTACCACTGCAGTACATACCTCAGTACCACCAGAGTACATACCTCAGTACCACCAGAGTACATACCTTAGTACCACTGCAGTACATACCTCAGTACCACTACAGTACATACCTCAGTACCACCAGAGTACATACCTTAGTACCACTGCAGTACATACCTCAGTACCACCAGAGTACATATCTTAGTACCACTGCAGTACATACCTCAGTACCACTACAGTAATACCTTAGTACCACCAGAGTACATATCTTAGTACCACTGCAGTACATACCTCAGTACCACTACAGTACATACCTCGGTGGTACTTTCGTAACACCGCGGCGTACAAATCTCAGTACATCATGCGTACATATTTCTGTACTACTACAGTGCATACCTCCGTATCAGTGGAGTACATACCTCCGTAACACTGCTCCGTACATAGCTCAGTACCACAACAGTACATACTTCAGTTGTCCTACAAGTTTGAAGCGTCTTGTACGCAGTGACATCACCCCACCCCACCCCCATCATCCTCCCCTACTCTTCTCCCTCAGTGCTTCTCACTTCTCCCGCTGTCAAGGGCAGATAAGCAGGACTCTGAGTCTCAGCCGGCAGCCGTTGGTTGTCATGGCACTGTCAGCATTATCAGGGGGAGGCAGAGAGGCTGGACGTCTGGGGTCGCTAACACCTTCCATGGCCAACGTCAGGCAAACCGACACGTGGGTGCAGAAATAGACAGTGATCATTGCGGAATGATAGTCTGCTGTTTACCGTACGTGTGGGAATAAACTCTTTCCTGTCGAAAAAGAACACCTGGATTTCTCTGATTTGTTTCATTTATTTCATTTTATTTCTGTTGCAAAGTGAGACGACTGCAGGCGGAAATCTAAAAGCAATCTTAAGAAACGTGGACAAACGAGTCACAAGACAAGACACGACGCGTTTCGACCTCTTAGGTCTTCTTCAGGCAAAACACAAACAAATAGGACAATAAAAATGAACGAGTTTGTCCGTTAGCTTGAACGCATCAGCGCAAGGTCGGCATTGAATGATCAGGGCGTAGGAATCGACGCCTACAGGTCAATATTTTTTTTCTTTCAAGTTTGACTCGGAACGATCTCGTCTCTCCTTCTCGCCGAGGCCATGTTATGGATTCCCCCTTACCCCCCCCCGCCCCCCCCCCCCCCCCCCCCCCCCCCCCCACTCCCTGCCACCAGCTGAGTGTCTCATGGGTTCCAACCTGAAGACAGACAGCAAACGATCGAGTTTCCTCGCCTTAATGGATGTGTCCCTGACAGCGTCATTGCTCTAATTTCATGACCAAAGTCCAGTTGCCTGTACCCGTCCTCCGTATATCTGTGTCTGTACCTGCCCTCTGTATATATGTGTCTGTACGCATCCTCTGTATATCTGTTTCTGTAACAGTCCTCTGTATGTCTGTGTCTGTACCCGTCCTCTGTATATCTGTGTCTGTACCCATAATCTGTATATCTGTGTCTGTACCCATAATCTGTATATCTGTGTCTGTACCCATCTCTGTATATCTGTGTCTGTATATCTGTGTCTGTACCCATAATCTGTATATCTGTGTCTGTACCCATAATCTGTATATCTGTGTCTGTACCCATCCTCTGTATATCTGTGTCTGTAACAGTCCTCTGTATATATGTGTCTGTACTCATAATCTGTATATCTGTGTCTGTACCCATAATCCGTATATCTGTGTCGGTACCCATAATCTGTATATCTGTGTAAGTACCCGTCCTCTGTATCTGTGTCTGTACCCGTCCTCTGTATATCTGTGTCTGTACCAATCCTCTGTATATCTGTGTCTGTACCAATCCTCTGTATATCTGTGTCTGTACCCGTTCTCTGTACATCTGTTTCTGTATATCTGTGTCTGTACCCGTCCTCTGTATATCTGTGTCGGTAACAGTCCTCTGTATATCTGTGTCTGTACCCATCCTCTGTATATCTGTGTCTGTACCCATCCTCTGTATATCTGTGTCTGTACCTATCCTCTGTATATCTCTGTGTCTGCACCCATTGTCAGACACCAAGCTCCATTCTGTCTTTGAGACAAACCCATACTTTGTGCTGCATTGTTTAGGAACACGGTTCTGAATGAAGTACGTAACAGGTTGCATAAAGGCTTCACTCGGAACTGTAATCTGCATCAGAGTGTTCCAAGAGCTGTGATTGGGGAGGCCAGGCTCAGCCAGCCAGTCTCTTCAACACCCTGATTGGTCGCTATGTGCACAAGTGTAGGGAGCTGCTAGGACACTCGGGGAAAACGGTTAGAAGAGATTTTACATGGCCGTAGTAGCAGCGCAATTCTAGGCTCTCCAGAGTGATAAGGCTACAGATTCCTGCCGGAGTCTCCCTGTCAGCACACGACCTCCTGGAAGCTAGTACTCTCTGGTGGAGTCCATTCAGGAGCAAACAGAAGTGTGGTGCGGCAACGTCCTCGAGAACACAAACACCGAGGCGGGACTGGCCATCTGTCCAGTCCCTACCGACACACCACCTCTACCCACGCCAGGACTTCACCACAGCCAGGAACGGCCAGGAGGATCCGTCCTGCTGACAGAGGATCAGACCCCCGAGAGCCCCTCCGGAGAGCTAACGAAAGCCCTTCTAGTTCACCCAGCTGAGAACGTCACGGTGTTTGACGTCAAGCACCGCGACGTTATTTTCCCAGTCGCTGCGGAACCCCGAATAAGTAAGCGAGATTAAAGTAAGTAAAAAAAAAAAAAAAAAAAAAAAAAAATATATATATATATATATATATATATATATATATATATATATATATATATATTCATTTACTTACTTATTGATTGATTTATTTTGCTGACATAAACAGCAGCAGTTAGGTGTGTTCATTAATTCACGTAGAGAGGAATGGAAACTCCTGTTGCTGGGACTGCTGTAGGTAACATTTAGTTATAATCAAGATCTAATCACGGTAGTGGATGATGCTGTGTGCAGAGTTCTGTGGTGCTTGTTCCGTTTTGTACGCTGTATTTTTCTTTCTGTTCGCCAGGTGTGATTAGTGTCTGTATTTATGTAAAACAATAGAAATGTGTTGGTGCGTGAGTCGGAGTGCACCTCCGATATTACTGATGCAGGCTTGGCTGCGAAGAGATGACCATGTATTAACTGCATGTGAGAGTGTATGCATAGCTGGTTGAAGTAATAATGTTGAGAATGCATTCATCTCAAGTGTGGCTTGCCCATGGGAAAATTATAAAGATATGTGGAAGATGTACATAGACGAATGAGACCTGTGTGAATGCATCTGGGTAAACAAGAGCAATCGTATTTGTAGAAATATATAAGAAAATAGAACCTGTATTTCTAGTATTAGGGAAGGGCGGGTATATATTTTTATGTTGTAGATAGGGTCAAATCCTGAGGGCCCAGTCAAGCCCGATGTTAAATACGTGGACCACGAGAAGCTAAGCACATCATCAACGAGCAACGTCTACAGGACCGATGACCAAGGGTCACAACAACGTCGACTGACCAGGAATCTTCCGTGATCATCACACGACGACAGGAACTGCTGTGTGTGCTGGCTAGACTGGCCAGAACTGCATTATAATTCCTCTTTTTTTTTAGCCCACAAGACATAAAAACAAAAAAAAGGAAGGACTCGCTTTAGTCAATGTGAAGGACTTGCTTAGGCTATGATTTAATAATTTGGTTGTGTGCATACTTATGTATTTAAATAAATGTGAGGTTAATTTACATTTTGATTTCAGTGACTGAATTGAATGAGAGAGTCACGGCGCGAGCCCAAAATTCAAATAAATAGTCAGGCACCCCCCTAGACACACTAACACCAGACGAAATTAGTCCCTGACACCATCCTCTGTATATTTGTGTCTGTACCCATTCTCTGTATATCTGTGTCTGTACCCATTCTCTGTATATCTGTGTCTGTATCCATCCTCTGGGCATCCATCCTCTGGGCATCTGTGTCTGTAACAGTCCTCTGTATACCTGTGTCTATACCCATCCTCTGTATAACTGTGTCTGTACCCATCCTCTGTATAACTGTGTCACTACCCATCCTCTGTATACCTGTGTCTATACCCATCCTCTGTATAACTGTGTCTGTACCCATCCTCTGTATACCTGTGTCTATACCCATCCTCTGTATACCTGTGTCTATACCCATCCTCTGTATACCTGTGTCTATACCCATCCTCTGTATAACTGTGTCTGTACCCATCCTCTGTATAACTGTGTCTGTCCATCCTCTTTAAAACTGTGTCTGTACCCGTCTTCTGTATAACTGTGTCTGTACCCATCCTTTGTATCACTGTGTGTCTGTACCCATCCTCTGTATAACTCTGTGTACCCATCCTCTGTATACCTGTGTCTGTACCCATCCTCTGTATACCTGTGTCTGTACCCATCCTCTGTATCACTGTGTCCCTACCAATCTCTGTATATCTGTGTAACATCCTCTGTCTATCTGTGTCTGTACCCATCCTCTGTATACCTGTATCTGTACCCCGCCCTCTATATAACTGTGTCTGTATCTGTCCTCTGTACATTTGTGTATGGACCCATCCTCTGTATGTCAGTGTCTGTACCCGCCCTCTGTATAACTGTGTCTCTACCCATCCTCTGTATATCTGTGTCTGTACCCATCCTCTGTATACCTGTGTCTGTGTCTGTACCCATCCTCTGTATACCTGTGTCTGTACCCATCCTCTGTATACCTGTGTCTCTACCCATCCTCTGTATATCTGTGTCTGTACTGTACCCATCCTCTGTTTATCTGTGTCTGTATCCATCCTCTGTATACCTGTGTCTGTACCCATCCTCTGCATACTGTGTCCCTACCCATCCTCTGTATATCTGTGTCTGTAACAGTCCCCAGTCTATCTGTGTCTGTGCCCATCCTCTGTATACCTGTATCTGTACCCATCCTCTATATATCAGTGTCTGTATCTGTCCTCTATATATCTGTGTATGGACCCATCCACTGTATGTCTGTGTCTGTGCCTGTCCTCTGTATATCTCTGTCTGTACCCATCCTCTGTATATCTGTGTCTCTACCCATAATTTGTATATCTGTGTCTGTAACAGTCCTCTGTATATCTGTGTCTGTACCCATCCTCTGTATATCTGTGTCTGTACCCATAATCTGTATGTCGGTGTCTGTACCCATCCTCTGTATATCTGTGTCTATAACAGTCCACTGTATATCTTTTTTTAATTGAGCAATTTTTTTTTTTTTTTTACACAGACTACACATCTTAACACCGAGACATACACATTTCCTTCATAACTTGTAAATGGGGCAGTCCTCTGTATATCTGTGTCTGTACCCATAATCTGTATATCTGTGTCTGTACCCATCCTCTGCATATCTGTGTCTGTACCCGTCCTCTGCATATGTGTGTCTGTACCCATCCTCTGTAAATCTGTGTCTGTACCCATGCTCTGTACATCTGTGTCTGTATCCATCCTCTGTGCACCTGTGTCTGTAACAGTCCTCTGTCTATCTGTGTCTGTGCTCATCCTCTGTATACCTGTATCTGTACCCATCCTCTATATATCAGTGTTTGTATCTCTCCTCTGTATATCTGTGTCTGCACCCATCCTCTGTATACATGTGTCTGTACCCATCCTCTGTATATCTGTGCCTGTACCTGTCGAATCACGTTGTATCTAGGGTGTGTTATGTATGGAGACTGGATATTACAGCATGGGCAGGTCGATTCTGTTTCAGTTTCAGTTTCAGTTCCATCAAGGAGGCGTCACTGCATGCAGACTAGTCCATATAGGCTATGCCACATCCGCTAAGTTTTGAGACCACACTACACATGATCTTAAGCTGATGGATAAATGAATTGATAACTAAGATGAGAGAATTGTAGAAGCAGGTCCCATGGCTACAACTTGGCAGATGTCTGACCTACGCATTAGCCCAAATGCGCTGGTCAAACCTTGAGTGCCTACCTAACATTGGTTGTCTTCTGTTTTTGTATGCGTGTATAGTGAAAAGGTCGATTCTGATTAGAAAGAAATTCTAGAACATCATATTCCCCATCTTTTTCTCTGATTAATCATCGTAGCAGAAATCTCAAAGTCTGTGGCCAGCAGGAAACACGTCAACGTCTGTGGCCAGCAGGAAACGCCTCAAAGTCTGCGGCCAGCAGGAAACGCCTCAAAGTCTGTGGCCAGCAGGAAACGCCTCAAAGTCTGTGACCAGCAGGAAACGCCTCAAAGTCTGTGACCAGCAGGAAACGCGTCAGTAGTGCTGCAGGGGGGCGAAGAAGATAAAATCAAGAAAAAAAAAGGGGTGACGGAGTGGTGGTGGGGGAGTGGGGGTGGGGATGGGGTTGGAGGGTAGCTTTCTGGCTCCGTCTGATTCTTTGGTAGACATAACCATCTGTTACTCCTGTCTCTTTCGTCCCCTGGCAGCGAGTCGTCAGCAGGTCAGCTGGTTGTGTCATCCCACCCACAGTAGTGGAGACAGACCATCTGCACATCAGTGCCACCTCAGGGGAAATCACAATCCAACAATTTCCCTGGACGATGTCTATCTATCTATCTATCTATCTATCTATCTATCTATCTATCTATCTATCTATCTATCTATCTATCTATCTATCTATCTATCTATCTATCTCTCTCTGTATGTCAGTCTATCTGTCTGTCTCCCTGTCTGTCTGTCTCTCTATTTTACTGTCTGTCCGCCTGCCTGCCTGTCTGTCTGTTTATCTACCTATCTCTCTCTGTCTTTCTGTCTGTCTGTCCGTCTATCTATTTATCTATCTATTTGTCTGTCTATCTGTCTACCTGTCTATTTGTCTGTCTGTCTGCATGTAAATGCATATATCATGTCTACATATCTACCTAGCTACCTAGCTAGTTAGCTAGCTAGATGTCTCTGTCTCTCTCCCTCTCCATGCCCCTTTCTCTTTCCATCGTATCATCTATCTGTCTGTCTGTTCATCTATCTGTCTTTCTGTCTGTCTATTTCTCTATCTGTCTGGCACCGTCTCTGTCTCTGTCTCTCTCTCTCTCTCTCTCTCTCTCTCTCTCTCTCTCTCTCTCTCTCTCTCTCTCTCTGTATCTATCTACCTATCTTTGTCTATCTATCTATCTATTTATCTTCCATCTACTTATCTGACTATCTATCTATTTATCTTTCAGCCTATACCCATTCTAGTGAAGTCACCCACACCATTCACTCAGATTCATCCGGTTGTCCCCTGTAGTCCCTTATGCCAGAGCTCCAAAGCTGTCAGTATTGATTGTGTCATCATTTCTCCATCCCAGCCTGCAGAACCCACTGTAGCTGTCTCTGTCTCTGTCTCTGTCTCTGCCTCTCTCTCTCTCTCTCTCTCTCTCTCTCTCTCTCTCTCTCTCTCTCTCTCTCTCTCTCTCTCTCTCTGTGGCTTTCTATCTGTCTCGCTCGACAAACGGTGAGGTCAAAAAGCCTAGAAGGATTTCTATATCATATCAACAGATTCGTACCTCTGCAGCACCAAAACCTGTCTGGCGGCAGAAGGTCATCTGGGAGACATGACCTGAATGCAGCCTGGCCTCCGTGGAGTGTGAGGAGTTCAGGGTCATAATATTTCTTGGAGAAAGGGGTGTGTGGACATTCTGTTTCAAAGGCGTTCTCCTGATAAGCTCTCCCTGGAGTTTCTTTCCTATTGAAGACGAGTTGTTCCCAACCAAGTCTGCCATGGGATCGCAAAGTGACTACGTGTCTACGTGTCTGTGTCTGTGTCTGTCTGCCTGTCTGCCTGTCTGTCTGTCTGTCTGACTGAGTGTCTGTCTGTCTGTCTCTCTCTCTCTCTCTCTCTCTCTCTCTCTCTCTCTCTCTCTCTCTCTCTCTCTCTTCTCTCACTGGAGCAGTGAGACAGAATACGTTTCTGGAAGAGAAGTGAAAGCCAACAATGGAGATGCCCGTACGTGCGTGCGTGCGTGTGCGTGTGCGTGTGCGAGCGTGCGTGCGCACGTGCGTGCGTGCGTTAGGGCATGTGTGTGTGTGTGTGTGTGTGTGTGTGTGTGTGTGTGTGTGTGTGTGTGTGTGTGTGTGGAAATTCACGAGCAGAGTGAGCATTCCTAACTCACTCACACACACACACACACACACACACACACACACACACACACACACACACACACACACACACGACCTCTTGTTCTCGTCTTCAGATATTGCCCCATGTTGCCCCAAACTAAATCCCCCTTTATCTTCCATCCCAATGCAATGACCAGTCCCTTGTCTATCTGTTTCAGACAACGCTTCCATTTATCTCCCCTGTCAAAGCAGCAGGTGCCTCGCCTCCCGCGCTCCTGAGGGAGCGAACCGCCCTGTGATGTGCGCGTGCGCCGCACGAGACAGGAAGCACGTGCTGCGATAGCAGCCAGCAGATATCTCCCTTGGTGCTGCTTTAAATGTCGAGTGTTTTTCTTTTGCATGAAGGGGAAATCAAGAGTGCTGAAGAGAGATGTGTGTTCGGTGTCTGTCTGTCTGTCTGTCTGTCTGTCTGACTGTGTTGTCCACAGTCAGCAAATCAAAGAGCGTGGGACAGCCATCACAAGTATAGAGACAGGACATCGGGGTAGAAACGAGGCGAAGTGAGGGGACCATTGGATGTCAACGTTCCTGCCCGAAGCAGCATACTCCATTACAGGCCCAATGCATTGTTCATCAATTATTAAGTTTCCCAGTCACCCCAATGTCTCCAGTGTCGTCAAACGAATCAGCTGTTACCCAACTTACAAGCATCATTGCCCATATATCTCCTCCCTCTTAATCTCTGGTCTTAGTGCATCAATTGTTGCCTGCTTGAACACATTCCATCAGTTTTTGAAGCATTTGCGTCTATCATTTTTAATACACTGACCTAGCACATTGTTTTCTATAAATACACACTGACCCAGCACATTGTTTTTTATACATACACACTGACCTAACGCACTGTTTTCTATAAATACTCACTGACCTATCATTTTGTTTTCGATAAATACACACTGACCTAGCACACTGTTTTCTATACATACACCCTGACCTAGCACACTGTTTTTCTATTAATACACACTGACCTAGCACACTGTTTTCTATTAATTCACACTGACCTAGCACACTGTTTTCTATTAATACACACTGACCTAGCACACTGTTTTCTATTAATACACACTGACCTAGCACAACTAACTGAAAAGTTTCATGTGTAGCTTTCTTCTTCAGAAGCAGTTGAACCCTGTGAGACATGTCCACCCTACAACTATGAGAGGGTCAAGTCTGGTTTATGAAAAGGAAGAGAGTTTGTACAGAGGTCATGTATAAAGACGAGGCTAGTGAAGGCTTCGGTATTGTGTGGTGAGAGGTTGATGTTCGTATGTCATTCAGATGGACTACGGGGGTTTCAAGGTTTGGAATGTCTGGTTAGCAGTGCCTTCGTCGTCCCAGCGAGAACACAAGTGCACTGAAAAGATGGGACACCACATGATGGGCAGGACTTCGGATAGCCCCTGTGGACAACAATGTCTGATTGACCTGAATGGGCAGGTATGATATCCAACACAGATTCCAGACATGCTGTTGGAAGGAAAGATAGTACAAGTCAATGCCGCTGGGGGAAAAGGAGTGCAGTGTTCTCATGTATTTGAAGGATCCATGCAAGATAGGAAGGTGTGATCACTGTCTTTTGAGGTGACCGACATGCGTTCAGTGAGTCCTCATTGAGAACAGATGTGTAGGTGTGTCTGGCAGTGAGAGGATGTCGGCCTCACACACTCCAACACCAGCATGACACTGGCATACAAGAAACTGTCTGGCCAACCGCTGTGGCAAAATGAATTCGTTTGAGTACGGTTGTGTTGGCGGGAGTGTGTATATTTTAGTGCATATTGGATTTATGTATTGGTGTGCATATAACATCAACTAATCACACAAACATATTTCCAGTTAAACACATTGACAGGTCCTCACGTACTCAAAAACACGTTATCTTTCCAAGTTTGCCACCAACAGTGCCACACCAGATGCCAACAGTGCCACACCAGATACCAACAGTGCCATACCAGACACCCGTTTTTACAAAGTTCCCTGGTCCTCACATGGTGGCTTCTTTCCCTGTGTTGGCCCCAGCTAACCACAAAATCTTTCCAGTCGCCACAACCTCTCGATGATTTACACACACACAAAAAAAAACTCTGCCTGTATCCCTAAACAACAACAACAACAACAACAACAAGAAATAAAAACAACTACATCCCTGATCTATCCATAGAAAAAATCCTAAAAAGAAAAACAACTTACTCTTCTTTTTTCAAATGGTGTTTAGAAAATATCTTCATTTAAAGAATACTAATCTTCTCTCTCTCTCTCTCTCTCTCTCTCTCTCTCTCTCTCTCTCTCTCTCTCTCTCCTTTCATGATTTTCAGCACAATTCGCCTGGAGCGTTGTTGAGCTTAAAATAGGTCAGTAATGCCCTTTGCATTTCCTGTTGACACCCCGTATCATTAAAGAAAAAAAAAAAAGCAATGACGCATGCGCCCTCGCAAACGCCTCTCTGTGTGACGTGGTCGACCAGTTGGTCGTCTAATTTAATTGTCCATCATATAGGCGACAAACCAATTACCCTGTGTTCTGTTTCCTGTGCGTGTGCTATGCATGTTGCAGGGTTCAGTGACTACATGAGTGGGTGGGCCAAAGCACAAAGTGTAAAATTCTACCCTCCCTCCCCCCCCACCCCCTTCCACCCCTCTGTTCACTATTTCTCTCTCTCTCTCTCTCTCTCTCTCTCTCTCTCTCTCTCTCTCTCTCTCTGTGTGTGTGTGTGTGTTGTGTGTTCGTTGGAAAGCTTGACCAAGTGATCTATATGTGGCAGAAGGGAGGATACTCCTTTTTTTTTTTTTTTAAATCGCAATGTGATTCCACGCTTCCTTGCATGTATAATTCCGTTCTCAAGTCTGCACTGCGCCGTGCGTATAGTCTGGTTAACAAAAAAATGAAACACTGCGCCGTGCGTATAGTCTGGTTGACAGACAATGTTGAACACTGCACTGTGCGTATAGTCTGGTTGACAGAAAATGTTGAACGGAAGAACCCAAGTCAAAGATTTGCATAAGGTATGGTTGGTTGGAATCTCTGGCAATGTAAGGCTTTGCTGGTCGTTGTAATGTTGGGAACTTGTAAGAAAATACATTGTTAGGATGTACCAGTGGTGAGAAGTAGTAATGTTTGTTGGTTATTGTTGTTGTTTCCTTCATAGATTTAGGGAGATGTAGGTAGATCCAAGTTTGGATTATGCCTTACCCCTTTTGGGTGTAGACTGGGCGATATCCGGTTAGACCCGAAGAATGATGGTAATACTAAAGCGGACGAAGGTGGGCTGTGAGCGGAACGGATGGGTCTGTTTTGTGGTGATTGCCTTGAAGAGGACTTTGCATGTGGGAGCATCATCCTGTTCCGTGTCGCCAGATGTAAACGGAATTCATGATAAGAATTTATAGGGAAGGTTCCTTGCTACTGGTTTGGGCCACAGTCACACAGGTACCCCACATGAACCGATTGGACTAGATTGATACAAGGATCGACAGGCAGCATGGCGGGTTCCGTCGGTTTTATATGTTTTGTTGGTTTTGGTTTCGTTGTTCTGTAATGGTTTTTGTTTTCCGTTTCGTCTCTGTCTGCTATCGTTTAGTTTCTTGTTGGTTCGTTGTGTGTGTAAGCGTCATTATGCTGTCGTGAATGTGGTTTAACTGAGAGTGCATATTATGCATCATTGCTTGGGGAATATTAGTTAACTACGGCAATCCAGGGGTACCGAGGGCAAACCTGCAGAATATTGAACAACTTGTACTCTGTGTCTCCTTTTTACACGAAAATAAGTGATCCATCCATCAGTTGCTGAGAATACTGTCAACAAGTGAACACCTTCATACTGCAGTACATACGGCAATGAGGAAGCTGACCAACTGGCAAAGGAAGGCAGACAGCAGCCCGACCTGGAACAGGAAGTCTCCTTTGAAGAAATCAATAGTAGTATCAACGAGAAGCAAAAAAAAAAAAAAAAAAAAGGCTTGAGCAGCACCCCGAGTTCAACAAGAGGGATGCATACTACCAGATGCCCAATCAGACCAAGTGAACACTGTGAGACTGAGGACAGGGCACTCCAGACTGAGACCTCGCATGTCCACAACATTCCACCCTGGCGAGTCTTCAGTTATCCATGCAGTAAAACAGCCCCAGTTACATGAGGGGAAAACGTTGTGTGTGTGTGTGTGTGTGTGTGTGTGTGTGTACAGCGGCATATTGTGTATCCATTGCCAAGAGGATGATGGCACCATCCTGTTCCGTAACCTGCCAGACACGAATTTATGAGGGCTAACAGTCTTTTGGCCAATACAGTGTGTGTGTGTGTGTGTGGTCAGTTCATGTGAGAACATCATTTACTGACGTGTTGAAGGAGAGTGTGTCGTGGAAAATTAAGGTTTGAATTTGCATTATATTTCTCAGAATCGGTTTTATGTTGGTGAGATTGCAGCTATACCATAGGACTGAAACATAATCATGTACTGATCAAAATATGAGCTCTGAACAAAAGCTGGAGGGAATGTGCATCACGAACATTTTTTTTTTTATCTTGCCCATCGAAATATGTTGCTGGGAAGACGTGTAACCATAGTGGTGGTGTGATCAGTCGGTAAATGTCTGTGAATAGTGATGCCCAACACTCATGCGGGCCGACTTCTTTAGTTTTGTTATCAACATAAAACATGATTTCAGTTGGAAATGAAACGAGGCAGGGAACAGTAAAACAATAAACAGTAAACAAGTGGGGTAGTTTTTGCTCCCATAAGGAAACCTAACACAGAGTAACTTTTATTCAAGACTGGCACAGCCTTTTAAACTTGAATAAAGTCGGACAAATACAAAGACGAACAATCTAAGTGGGGGTGGGGGTGGGGGGGGGGGGGGACATGCGCAGGCGCAAGTGTTAGCCTGCGCTTGTTCCCCCCCCCCCCCCCACACCCCCACCCACTATTACATTGTTCGTCTACGTATTTGTCGTGACTTTATTCAAGTTTAAAAGGCTGTGCCAGTCTTGAATAAAAGTTACTCTGTGTTAGGTTTCCTTATGGGAGCAAAAACTACCCCACTTGTATACTGTTTATGATTTCAGTTGTTATATTGTTCTTTGTTTCATCGTGTGCATGCACACACGTAGCCTACTTGGGTGGGATGGTTGGTTGGTTGGTTGGTTGGTTGTCTTTCTGTCTTTCTGTTCTGTTCTTTTTTCTTTCTTCGTTTTTTCTTCTCTTGTTTGCTTTCTTCTTTTCTTTCGCTTTCTTTTTTTTTTTTTTTTCATTGAAGTATATGGGGTTTAGTTGGGTCCAATAAGCCTTTCATTGTTGCTTTGAAGTTTATTTGCAAAATTCACATTCACCAGAATGATTTGAATAAATAGATCTAGCATCTGCAAACATTTTGCAAGTTTATTGAATATTCAAGTTTGGGCGTTAGAATAGGTAGAGAACAAACTGAAATCTAAATTAAGATAGATACCTCTGATATTCTACATCTGACAGGCATACTTTTAGACGTTTGACTGTTGAACACTAGTGGTCCAAAGATAGATCCCTGTGGTATTCCACATCTGACAGGCTTACGTTTCGATGGTTGATTATTTACCATAACTGTTTTGTATCATATAGACATAATGATGTAAAACAAATTCTAGCGATAATGTGAAGAATTCCAAATATGCACTAATGAAGAGTGATTGATAACATCAAAATTACGAAGAAATACACGTACGTTTTATTTCATATATGGCCGACAGTAAGCAATCAATAAATTTTATGAGCGCTGTATGACAAGAATAGTTTGCGCAGAAGCCAGACTGATCATCATGGATGCGATAAGAAAGAAATAAGACAGATATTTCTTTAGTACTTTCCAATAGGCTTTGATGGAATAGATAATATCAAAATAGCTCTTTGATTGAAGCTTGTCTGCTGAATATGATAGTAACGTATGTGTGTGTGTGTGTGTGTGTGTGTGTGTGTGTGCGCGCGCGCGCGCGCGCGCGTGTATGTATGCGTAAGTGTGCGCGCGCGCGCGTGTGTGTGTGTGTGTGTGTGTGTGTGAGAGGTAATAGGCTAAGGGAAAGCACCATGCAAAGCTAAGAGCAAGATAGTTTATAAAAGTTATTTCCCTTATATACACCAACCCACGCAAGGCCACGAGACGGTGTCGCTGCTCATGAGCTCGCAATTGTACAGTGTGTGTCCCCAACAGCTGCGGTTCTAACACGCCATCAAGACACCACGGACATTGAATCCATGCCAGCCCACACCCCACCCCCTGACACAGCAATATTTCCTGTCAAACCTGACGTGTGTCACCACAGGAGTCATACCTGTTCTGTCATCACAGACGTCGTCATTCCCATCAGCCCCCTGTCTGGTCCTCCACGGTTTCCCAAGGACTCTCTGCCACTACATCGGTGAGGCTCTGCGGCACCGCAACGCTAATTTCAATCTGGGATAAACCCTTACCTTCAGATGAAATGAAAATACAAATGCTCGACTTGTGTTAAAAACACCATTTCTGTGACTGATCAAGGGGAAGTGATTAGAATCCGTGACTGTGTTCATTAAATTACGTGGAGCTCAACACCGAGTAGCCAGCGCGTTGTTTACGGTCTGTGTTTCAGTATTGTATTGTTGCTTTGTTTAAGAGCAGTGGCGCCCCATCCGTAGCCATGCATGCATCACACATAACTCCCTTAGAGCTAGTCTCCATTAAACATAATGTAATAAGGCTTTTTAACTAAATGTTTTCCTTTGATAAAGTTTCATTAAATTGTTTCTTTTTTTAAACACTATTTACTCCATTCTTGAAAAGGGTAGGACAGAGCGTGGTTCCTCTCCTCTCTCTCTCTCTCTCTCTCTCTCTCTCTCTCTCTCTCTCTCTCTCTCTCTCTCTCTCACACACACACACACACACACACACACACACACACACACACACACACACACACACACACACGTGGGATTAATACTCGGAACAAGAAGCTTCTGGACATCGAAAAAAATGCTTTACTAAGAGAAAAAAATGTACTTGCATCGAGTTGGCGAAAACGGTAAACGGAATAGAAATATACCACGTGGGGTATCTTCCAGTGACCCCCACCATATTATTCCCTTCCTTACATATACGCACACAGCCAAGCATATACATACATACATGCACGCTCGCAGTACGCGCGCGCGCGCGCGTACACAAACGCGCACACATACTCCTGCACACACACACACACACACACACACACACACACACACACACACACACACATGCACACGCGCGTGCGCGCGCACGCGCGCACACACACACACACACACACACACACACACACTCATGCACGCACGCACGCACACACACACACACACACACACACACACACACACACACACCACACACACACACACACATACACACACATATGCGCGCACACACACAAGCGAGTAGCAGCGCCCTAAATTCAGTTACATTACGTATTTTAACTTCAGAGTAGACATCTGTAGTCACAGCTGATAAAAGCCAATGTCCGAAAACAGAATCCAGCACAGAATGTCCATCAACGTGTCGGAGCCCTGCAACACAGAGTCCATCAACGTCTCGGAGCCCTGCAACACAGAGTCTATCAACGTGTCGGAGCCCTGCAACACAGAGTCTATCAACGCCTCGGAGCCCTGAAACACGGAGTCCATCAACGTCTCAGAGCCCTGCAACAGAGTCCATCAACGTGTCAGAGCCCTGCAACACAGAGTCCATCAACGTCTCGGAGCCCTGCAACACAGAGTCCATCAACGTGTCAGAGCCCTGCAACACACAAAGTCCATCAACGTGTCGGAGCCCTGCAACACAGAGTCCATCAACGTCTCGGAGCCCTGCAACACAGAGTGAGATTGCCGGCACTCAGTCACTTGCTGTTGGAGCATTTCCTGGTGTTGACCTTGCCCCACAGGTCATACAGTCACTGGCTGTCCGAGCATTTCCCAGTGTTGACCTTGTCCCACACAGGTCATACAGTCACTGGCTGTCGGAGCATTTCCCGGCATTGACCTTGCCCCACAGGTCATACAGACTCTGCATGGTGAATCCAGTCTGGGAGACGTCCAGGTTGTTGACCAGGTGACACCTCGGGTACACGGCCCTCTGCATGGCGAAACGGACACAGCCCACCCGGAGAAGGCCCGCACTTTTGGCCAACACACCCGTCACGTACGCATCTTCGTTGCTAATGAGAGGCAGGTGACGTGACACGTGACAAAGAGCACTGATGGCGTCACCGGATATGACGTAAGAATGGCCGTACAAGTATTTCGGCCAGTGGTGGAGGGGGTACGCCTCCTTGCTGGTTTTCCAGCGACCCCAGCGAGAGACCTTGGGTCTGGCGTCTACCTTCTTGTGTCCCAGTACAAATCGTGAGTGTGACGCCGACACCAATCGTAGCACGTTGAGGAGCAGAGGGATGTTGACGAAGGTATCTTCATCCACTTTGAGCACATGCTGAACGCCGGCACAGTGCAGGTCCACCCACTGCAGCACAATAGCCATCTTCAAGCTTAGGTTCTGGTAGCTGTCCACAAAGTCCCCCACCATCACGTCACGGAACGCCACGGCCTCGGAATACACATGCTGGTGGTTGTAGGACCTGGACACGCCCAGGAAGAAGAGGACTTTGACGAGGTGTTCCTCACTTGCGAGATCCCTGGCCAGTCGCCTCCATAGGCCAGACTCCCCCACGTTTTCTCGGATAGCTCTTCGCCGTTTCTGGTGGCTGTGGACAGACGGTATGACGACCAGTAGATTGGGGCCTTTAGGACAGCTGGCCTGAATCAGCCACTGAGTGGTAAAGTTGTTCACCACAGTTTTTCTGGGTATGAAGAAGGACTCGTTTTTGGGCGAGGTGGTCATCAGAACGTAGGAACCTCAAGTTGGACACGATCTTCAAGGCCCTGCTGGACAGGCTCTGAGGACCCCGGTAATGGTCAGAACTGTGGCTGTGGTTGCCGGATCTGCCTGAATTCAGCCCATTTTGGGCGCTTTCCTTCAGCGCCGTCCTGCTGGCATCTGCACGGTCACCTTCTTCAGCCTTGTCTCCCCAAGGTGCAATGGTGAGCCGGTCCTGTAGAGTCATTGTCTGCTGCGTGCTCTGCTCCAGGCTGGACATGGGGTCGGCTTCCCATGACGCTGTGACGGTCTGTGTGCGAACGATGCGGGTCTGAAGGGGATCTGACCTGCCCAGGGAGTGGATGACCCTGGTGAGCGAGGTGAGGTGGAAGGATGTGACGACGAATACAGTCCACACCACGCAGAGGCCCAGGGCCAGGAAAAGGACACGCTGGATGAACTTCAATGCTGAGGTCGTCATCTGTAGGACACAAGGATGTGAACAGTTACAACAACAACATGATACATGTGAACAGTCACAACAACAACAACATGCATGATACAGTGAACAGTCACAAAAACATCGTGATACATGTGAATAGTCACAACAACATCATGATACATGTGAACAGTCACAACAACAACATGATACATGTGAACAGTCACAACAACAACATGCATGATACAGTGAACAGTCACAACATCATCGTGACACATGTGAATAGTCACAACATCATGATACATGCGAACAGTCACAACATCATATACATGTGAACAGTCATAACAACATCATGATACATG
>JADBJO010006013.1:39387-41887 GCA_016801955.1 Conus betulinus | reverse complement strand
CAATGCACAAGACGACAGGGACAAACAAATTACATGACAAAACACGACGCGTTTAGACCTCTTAGTCTTCTTCAGGCGGGATAAACAACATTCAGCCCCATGAAAACGAAGAATTACTTTTTTCCTTTAAATGAAGCCCAGTTGAACTTCTGATAGAGATCTTTTCCATTCAAATCACAGGCTCAGAGCGGGCGGCTGTGCTGTTAGCGGCTTGCTGTTGGCGCTGGGAGGAGTGATGACGAGCGGGTCACTGGGTGCAGGGACGCTGTGGCCCAGTCACTCAGACTGAGAGCGGCACTGAAGGCATGGGTACAGACGGCGTGGGTACAGGCCGTAGGGCCTACAGCAGATCGATGCTAACACTCTTCTTAAACGCGTTAACCTTGTCTCTGCTAATTAACAAAATAAATATGCACCGACATGCACTCTCTCTCTCTCTCTCTCTCTCTCTCTCTCTCTCAACCGCGCACTCTCCCCTAGCCCTACACACACACACACACACACACACACACACACACACACACACACATACACACACACACACACACACACACATATATATATATATATATATATATATATATATATATATATATATATATATATATTGTTCAGCAAAAGAAACGCATGGGCTGCTTAACAAAAAAAAAGGGTTTTAATTTTCAAAAAATTCCAAAAAAATTATTAAGCAAATTTTCATCGTGCAAAGTGACATGAATACAAAACAATACATTCCAAAAACCAAAGAAGAACGTCAAATCCGTCATTAAAAACAACAATAATGTTTTTTGAGGGCCGCCATCAGTAGCGGGTGTGGCCACCTTCGGCAGCGACAACTTGCCGGCACCTGCCCGGCATGGAGTCGATCAGACGCCTGATGAGCTGCTGTGGCAGGTCGTCCCACTCCTCCGGCAAGGCGTTGAACAGGTCTTGGGGGTTCGCCGGCGCCTCCCGTCGTCCACGCACGCGCCTGTCCAGCCCGTCCCAGAGTTGTTCTATAGGGTTCATGTCGGGCGACATGCACGGCCAGGGCAGCACGTGGACGTCGTGATGGGCGAGGACCTCGGTGGTCTGTCTAGCTGCATGAGGGCGGGCGTTGTCATGCTGGAAACACGGCCCCAGGGAGGCCGAAAGGGGGAGGGCGTGTGGGCGCAGAATTTCGTCCACATAGAGCTGGGCGCTCAGGCGGCCTTGGACGTGAACCAGGTGGCTTCGTTGACCAGAACTGATGGCCCCCCCCCACACACCATAACGCCTCCGCCACACCATGGGGTGGTGCCTCATCCACACAGTTGGGGGCGTATCATTCGTTTTGTCGCCTGTACACCCTCCTCCGCCTGTCATGCCGCTGGACAAGAGAATACGACTCGTCACTGAAGACAATGTGTCTCCAGTGGTTCCGGACGGTCCAGCGACGGTGCCGATTGCCCCACAACACACGGTTCTGGCGGTGGCGACGGGTGAGGACCGCTCCTCTCAGCGGCCTCTGCGACCTCAGACCGGCCTCGTGCAGGCGGTTTCTTACTGTCTGGTCCGACACTCGGCGGGGTCCAGGGAGCTCCTAGGCACTGGTTCTAGCCGTCAAGAGAACCGATTTGGGAGATGTCGCAGCAGTATCAGCCTGTCTTGAGCTGCAGTTGTGGCCCGTGGTCTACCAGCCCGAGGCAAGTCATCCACAGAGCCAGTGTCTTGAAACCTGGCCAAGAGCCTGGTGATGGTGCTCTGAGCAACGTTGAATTGACGTGCGACCTGACTGTGGCTCTGGCCTGCCTGGAGACGCCCAACAGCAGTCCTACGGTCATCTCTTCTCAAAGGGGGCATTTTTTGTTTGTTTGATTTTTCTGAGAAACGCATTGGCAAAATCTGTCCCTTTTTGCTGGATTTCCTCGGCCTATGTGTGAGTACAATGTTCACCAATATTTGTGGGAATCCACTCAACCGTAACGATGCGGCCAGCAAAAAGGTCAAATCCAACATTTTCGCCTGGAGGCGCACGTGCGTATTGTACGTAGCTAAACTTTTGACCTCAATACAAGGTAAACAGTTCGGAGAACTATTACTGCATATATATATATATATATATGTGTGTGTGTGTGTGTGTGTGTGTGTGTGTGTGTGTGTGTGGTGTGTGTGTGTACCACAAGAAGTAATAAATCAGCACATTCATTCCCACTCCACAACTCTTCATTTCTTTCAAGCTTTCGCCTTTACTTCAAGGCTTCCTCAGGGAAGGCTGCAAACAAACACACACCATAACTGGACTAACATTTCCATTAAGATTAATGAAATTGTATTTAAGATAAGACGTACGTGGGTATGAGAGTGAGAAGAGGAGGGGGGGGGGGGGGGGGGGGAGAGAAGGCAGTGGAGGGGGTGGGGAGGCGAAGAAAAATCCGGAGATGGTGGGATAGGGATAAACTATGAACACTTGGAAGACAGGCTCCATGCTCCCTTAGTTTTCATATCATGATTCTATTGTTCAACCATGGTTTAATATTGC
>JADBJO010006013.1:25000-30000 GCA_016801955.1 Conus betulinus | reverse complement strand
TGTTACCTGATTGTCCTTTGACGTGGATTGTTATCTGACTGTCCTTTGACATTGATTGTTACCTGACTGTCCTTTGACGTTGATTGTTATCTGACTGTCCTTTGACGTTGATTGTTATCTGACTGTCCTTTGACGTTGATTGTTATCTGGCTGTCCTTTGACATGGATTGTTACCTGACTGTCCTTTGACGTTGATTGTTACCTGACTGGCCTTTGACGTGGATTGTTACCTGACTGTCCTTTGACGTTGATTGTTATCTGACTGGCCTTTGACGTTGATTGTTATCTGACTGTCCTTTGACGTTGATTGTTACCTGACTGTCCTTTGACGTTGACTGTTACCTGACTGTCCTTGGACGTTGATTGTTATCTGACTGTCCTTCAACGTTGATTGTTATCTGACTGTCCTTTGACGTTGATTGTTATCTGACTGTCCTTTGACGTGGAGTGTTACCTGACTGTCCTTTGACGTGGATTGTTACCTGTCTGTCCTTAGACGTTGATTGTTATCTGACTGTCCCTTCACGTTGTATGCTGCATCATGTCACGTAGTTTTATATATATCTGAAAATCCATTCACGTTGCATGCTGCTTCACGTTATCTGACAATCCCTTCACGTTGATTGTTATCTGACTGCCCCTTCACGTTGATTGTTATCTGACTGCCCCTTCACGTTGATTGTTATCTGACTGCCCCTTCACGTTTGATTGTTATCTGAATGCCCCTTCACGTTGATTGTTATCTGACTGTCCCTTCACGTTGACTGTTATCTGACTGCCCCTTCACGTTGCATGCTGCATTCACGTTATCTGACTGTCCCTTCACGTTGCATGCTGCATCACGTTATATGACTGCCCCTTCACGTTGATATTTATCTGACTGCCCCTTCACGCTGTATGGTGCATCACGTTATCTGACTGTCCCTTCACGTAGCATGCTGCATCACGTTATCTGACTGTCCCTTCACGTTGATGTTATCTGACTGCCCCTTCACGTTGATTGTTATCTGACTGTCCCTTCACGTTGATTGTTATCTGACTGTCCCTTCACGTTGATTGTTATCTGACTGTCCCTTCACGTTGATTGTTATCTGACTGTCCCTTCACGTTGCATGCTGCATCACGTTATCTGACTATTCCTTCACTCAGATGTGCTCTTTCCTTTTCGTGCATCCAGTCTGTTGACTTTCTTTTCATCTCATTCTCCCATCATCCTTTGCACTTACGGATGGTAAGTTGATTTTCTTTTTCGTATCTAGGGCCAGTATCAGTTTCTTGTCTGAATATCCAGCGTTGATGTTCTAAGAAATGTGACGAATTCTCGCCCTGCTTTTCCGCAGTCTTAAGCTGCTGGTGTAGTGCGCTGCTGTCTCTTCTTCAGTCATCGTACAGCACTTTCTCGTCCTGTGTATGTTCTTGCCGCGACCCACAGACAATATCCTTCTACAGACATACGGGCAGTTCATTGTGTTCTGTACCTATAACCCACCGTACAGTAGGACATCAGTAGGTCCACACATACAGGAGAACATTAGTAGTTCACACCTACAGGACATCAGTACGTCCACACCTAGATGAGGACATCAGTAGGTCCACACTTACAGGACATCAGTAGGTCCACACCTACAGGACATCAGTAGGTCCACACCTACAGGAGGACATCAGTAGGTCCACACCTACAGGAAAACATCATTAGGTCGATATATACAGGAGGACATCAGTACGTCCACACCTACAGGACATCAGTAGGTCCACACCAACAGGGCATCAGTAGGTCCACACCTACAGGAGGACATCAGTATGTCCACACCACCTACAGGAGGACATTGTAGGTTCACACCTACAGGAGGACATCAGTAGGTTCACACCTATAGGAGGACATTAGTAGGTTCACACCTACAGGGCATCAGTAGGTCCACACATAGAGGAGGACATCAGTAGGTCCACACCTACAGGAGGACATCAGTACGTCCACACTACAGGACATCAGTAGGTCCACACCAACAGGACATCAGTAGGTCCACACCTACGGGAGGACATCAGTAGGTCCACACCTACAGGAGGACATCAGTAGGTTCACACCTATAGGAGGACATTAGTAGGTTCACACCTACAGGGCATCAGTACGTCCACACCTAGAGGAGGACATCAGTAGGTCCAGACCTACATGAGCACATCAGTACGTCCACACCTACAGGACATCAGTAGGTCCACCCCTAAAGGACATCAGTAGGTCCACACCAACAGGACATCAGTAGGTCCACACCTTCAGGACATTAGTAGGTCACACCTACAGGAAGACATCAGTAGGTCCACCCCTACATGGCATCAGTAGGTCCACACCTACAGGAGGACATCAGAAGGTCCACACCTACAGGAGGACATCAGTAAGTCCACACCTTCAGGACATCAGTAGTAGGTCCACACCTACAGGAGTACATCAGTAGGTCACGCCTACAGGACATCACTAGGTCCACACCTACAGAAGACATCAGTAGGTACACACCTACAGGACATCAGCAGGTCCACACCTACAGGAGATCCGTAGGTCCACGCCTACAGGACATCACTAGGTCGACACCTAAAGGACATCAATAGGTCCACACCTACAGGACATCAGTAGGTCCACACCTACAGGACATCGTAGGTCCACATCTACAGAAGGAAATCAGTAGGTCCACACCTACAGGAGGACATCAGCAGGTACACACCTACAGGACATCCGTAGGTCCACACCTACAGAAGGACCTCAGTAGGTCCACACCCACAGGACATCAGTAGGTTCACACCTACAGGACATCAGTAGGTCCACACCTACAGAAGGACTTCAGTAGGTCCACACCTACCAGGAAGACATCAGAAGGTCCACACCTACAGGAAGACATCAGTAGGTCCATACCTACAGACCTTAGTAAGACCACACCTACAGGAGGACATCAGTAGGTACACACCTACAGGACATCTGTAGGTCCACACCTACAGGAGATCCGTGGGTCCACGCCTACAGGACATCACTAGGTCGACACCTAAAGGACATCAATAGGTCCACACCTACAGGACATCAGTAGGTCCACACCTACAGGACATCCGTAGGTCCACATCTACAGAAGGAAATCAGTAGGTCCACACCTACAGGAGGACATCAGCAGGTACACACCTACAGGACATCCGTAGGTCCACACCTACAGAAGGACCTCAGTAGGTCCACACCCACAGGACATCAGTAGGTTCACACCTACAGGACATCAGTAGGTCCACACCTACAGAAGGACTTCAGTAGGTCCACACCTACAGGAAGACATCAGAAGGTCCACACCTACAGGAAGACATCAGTAGGTCCATACCTACAGACCTTAGTAAGACCACACCTACAGGAGGACATCAGTAGGTACACACCTACAGGACATCTGTAGGTCCACACCTACAAGAGATCATCAGTAGGTCCACACCTACAGGACATCAGTAGGTCCACACCTACAGAAGGACTTCAGTAGGTCCACACCTACAGGAAGACATCAGAAGGTCCACACCTACAGAAGACATCAGTAGGTCCATACCTACAGACCTTAGTAGGACCACACCTACAGGAGGACATCAGTAGGTACACACCTACAGGACATCTGTAGGTCCACACCTACAAGAGGACATCAGTAGGTCCACACCTACAGGACATTAGTAGGTCCGCACCTACAGGAGGACAACAGTAGGTCCACACCTGCAGGAGGACATCAGTAGGTCCACACCTAGAGGACATCAGTAGGTCTCCACCTACAGGAGGACATCAGTAGGTCCACACCTACGGGCGGACATCAGTACGTCCACATCTACAGGACATCTGTAGGTCCACCCCTACAGGACATCAGTAAGTCCCACACCTACAGGAGGTCATCAGTAGGTCCACACATACAGGTCATCAGTAGGTCCACACCTATAGGACATCAGTAGGTCCACGCCTAGAGGAAATCACAAGGTCTACATCTACAGGAGGACATCACTATGTCCACACCTACATGAGAACATCAGTAGGTCCACACCTACAGGACATCAATATGTCCACACCTACATGACATCAGTAGGTCCACGCCTACAGAAAGACTTCAGTAGGTCCACACCTACAGGAAGACATCAGAAGGTCCACACGTACAGAAGGACATCAGTAGGTCCACACCTACAGGACATCAGTAGGACCACACCTACAGGAGGACATCAGTAGGTCCACACCTACAGGACATCAGTAGGTCCACACCTACAGGACATCAGTAGGTCCACACCTACAGGAGGACATCAGTAGGTCCACACCTACAGGGGGACATCAGTAGGTCCACACCTACAGGGCATCCGTAGGTCACAACAACTACAGGACATCTCAGTAGGTCCACAGCTACAGGGGGACATCAGTAGGTCCACAGCTACAGGACATCAGTAGGTCCACAGCTACAGGACATCAGTAGGTCCACACCTACAGGAGGACATCAGTAGGTCCACACCTACAGGAGGACATCAGAAGGTCCACAGCTACAGGACAACAGTAGGTCCACACCTACAGGACATTAGTAGGTCCACAGCTACAGGATATCAGTAGGTCCACACCTACAGGAGGACATCAGTAGCTCCACACACACAGGAGGTCATCAGCAGGTCCACACCTACAGGACATCAGTAGGTCACCCACAGCAGGACATCAATAGGTCCACACCTACAGGACATCAGTAGGTCCACACCTACAGGAGGACATCAGTAGGTCCACAGTTACAGGACCTCAGTAAGTCCACACCTACAGGAGGACATCAGTAGGTCCACACCTACAGGACATCAGTAGGTCCACAGCTACAGGACATCAGTAGGTCCACACCTACAGGAGGACATCAGTAGGTCCACACCTACAGGAAGACATCAGTAGGTCCACACCTGCAGGAGGACATCAGTAATTCCACACCTACAGGAGGACATCAGTAGGTCCACACCTGCAGGAGAACATCAGTAGGTCCACACCTACAGGA
>JADBJO010006013.1:10000-20000 GCA_016801955.1 Conus betulinus | reverse complement strand
TGCTGCTACTACTACTACTACTACTACATCATCATCATCATCATCATCATCATCATCATTATTACCATTATCATCATTATTATTCGTACTATCATTAATATCTAATTGTTATTATAAGCATCACCACTACTATTGTTATGATGATGATGATGATGATTGTTGTTGTTGTTATCAACATTATTATTATTATTATTATTATATATTATTATTATTATTATTATATCATCATCATCATCATCATCACCATCATCATCATCATCATCATCATCATCATCATCATGCTGTGTTGTTCTTGTTGTTTTGTTATTATCCTTATTATCATTATTTTTGCCATTATTATCATCATCGTTGTTGTTGTTGCTGTTGATAGAATTGTGATAATTACAATTAGCAGTACTGATCAATACTGTCGCATTTTTATTTCTGTGATAATAACAACTATCAATATTGATCCGTAATAACGCTGTCATTTTATGAACGCACACTCACACCACACAACACACACACTCACACACACACACACGCGCGCGCGGGCGTTCACAGACACACACACACAGGCACATAGACACATACACACAAATGCGCGCGAGCAGACACACATACACACGTGCACGCGCACACACACACACACGCGCGCGCGCGCACACACACACACACACACACACACACACATACACATACGCGCGCGCGCGCGCGCGTGTTCACAGACACACACAGGCACATAGACACATACACACAAATGCGCGCGAGCAGACACACATACACACGTGCACGCGCACACGCACACGCACACGCGCGCGCGCGCGCGCGCACACACACACACACACACACACACACACACACAACCACAAACACACACACGCACCATCGTTTCAGCACCGCCAATGATAGGTAGGTACTCAAAGCCGGGCGGCGCATTGAGCTAACACGTGGAGGAGGCGTCTGCTCGCTTGTGTCCGCGAGACCGCCTCTTGAAGACTTTCACTTCATTTCAGCTCTCTACATTCTGAATCAAAATGCACTGGTTAGACTTTCCTGGTCGTGGAATAATTTTGCATGGTGGTTTGTGAAAGGTGTGTGCCGTGTAAAGTGAAGTCACTTCTATGAATTAATCAACAGCAAGTCTGTAATTAGCAAGTTTTTAATTCATATGGCGCAGTGAAGGAATTAGTTCGATCTTCATCATAAACATTGTTTCACGGACCTCTCTTTCTGGCCGCACGTGCAACAGGACTGACAAGCCGAGCCCTGCGTTGTGTCCAAGGATAACTGGCGTGTGCTAATTGCTCACCGATAACTCTGTTGTTGTGAATGTGGTGCATGTGTACTAAGAAAGCTGTCTGGCTCTTGTAAATAACAACACAGGCGCTTGAAAACTTTTTCTCATTATAAAAAAGAAATGAACATGGTGCCGTAAGGAAAAAATGGAAAAAACTTATGAAACATGCAGAAGAGTCTGGTAACCGAATGGATCAGTGTCGTCTGAGTGATGTAGTTGTTATTTCGTGATTGTGTTTTTAACATGGCTGACTGTTATCCAGACAACGGAAAAGCAAGGAAGCTTTTGCCTACCAGAGACACGATTCAGAAGCGATTTTTCTGTTTCCAGTGACGAACTGGCAGTGTGGAGGAATAGTCTTATTTACCGATATTCAGCAATAAATGAACCAAGAATTAAGTTTGAAATAATTGACTATGATGCCAGAGGTACTGTTATTTCTACAACAGACTCTTTAATGCAGGAATCTCTTCCCAGCAATCTAGCGCAAACCAAGTTCCGACTCTATTGTGATGCTGTAAAATGTGTGACAATCTCATTATTTTTTACTCATGATTTACACGGAACTCTCCTCTGTCAGGGTAGAGAGTGTGTGAACTGGGATCGACGAGAGTGCGAAGTTCTCAAAATTTCGTCACCACCTTCTTGGAGAACAGGGACATCTCTCAACTGACCCAATCCTTGCTCCACACACCCATCACATTCGTTACCTGTTTTCCTGGAACCCCCAGTGTTCAGAATCCTGAATTAGAAATGCCAGATTCTCCCACCGTGTGTACTCCCATGCAAACTGCTTCCCCTTTGCATTGCTTTTCAACTTCCTTGTTGTCTGATGAAATTAATTCCGATGGTGATTTCACAAACAAAGTGATTATTTTCCCTCCAACGCCATCACTGCCCAAGGAAGTAAGTGATGAACAGGACAAGGGTTTGTCTTCACTTTCCTCATGTTCTGCACGACTTTCACAAAATCCAGATGAAGATGATGTTGGTAAACTAAAGCCCGACACAAAGACTGAAACCCCCAAACCTGGATTGAAGAACAAAAAGGGAAAAAAAATACGCGCAGACGAGCTCTGTGTCTGACTCCAAAACGTCTAATTTGTCCTCCAAAACACCTCACCCCTCTGCAAAACTCGTTGGGACCACTTCGAACGAGAGCTGGAAGAACTTTCATACCATGCAAAGAGAACTAGACAACAGAACGTCTAAGCACATAGAGAGACGCAAGAATTCGTGCAAAAAATGAAATTGACATTTTCTGTAAAGACGTAACTGAAACGATGAACAGCAACATTAACGAACTCAAATCACAAATAACCAGTCTAAAACAGGAAAAGAGCCGCCTAGACAGAGAAGTACACTCTTGCAAAACTCAGTTAGGGACACTACAATCTGAGATAAAAAGAGACTAAAGAAAGCAAAGCAAACAGATACCATTGGAATTCAAACCACATCTACGGAACTTCCCTCGTCCCGTAGTCCAATTGAAAACAAAGATCTGCGTCGGTCTGTACCTGGCACACTGTCACTCCAGTCAAGTGTGACCCTCAGGTCAATGTTGAAAATATCCTCACAAAATCAGTGACAGATACACATCCCTCTGATGATGAGCCGGAGAAAACACGTGAAGAAAAGGGAAAACTACGATCTAAGGTACGCCGTACCTGTCACAAAACAAACACGTATTCTGTGCTGGAAAACGTGGATGAAACGAATGAAAACATCGCACCAGAGCTATCAAGAATCTCCCAGACAGGAACCCCCCAAATCAACCAACCCATCCCCCGTGACCATTTTGAAAACTCTTTCTATTCCAGAAAGAGCAACAATGTTAATGATGATTGGTGACTCCATTCTCCGATACGTCAATCCAAGAAGACTGGCCCCAAGGAATGAGTTCATGTATAAGATTTGCGTGCCGGGGATGACAGTACATGACCTGATTTCCTGGCTGTTGTCACTCCAGCCCTTGCCGAAGCAGAGACATGTCACTGGCCACGTCGGGGTGAACTCCTGTCGTTCAGGGATCGTTCTAAAGGAAGACTGGATGAACCTTATTACACTGTGCTGCAAAACATTTCCAAATGCCAAACTAACCTTCAGCTCCATCATCCCTGCCAGAGGTCGGCATCATCTGAACAGCATCATCCGACCGTCCAACTGTAATCTGCAGACTGTGTGTGAGAACGTGGGTGCAAACTTTCATCGACCATGATCCCACGTTCACCACTCCCGCCGGAGCCCCTCGTCTTGCGTTTTACCAAGACCTGCTACACCCAAGCGTCAAAGGCACAGCAAAACTGGCAGCAGACTTGAAAACCACATGGCAGACTACACAACCAGACTTTGGAAACATACCCCCGGCTTTCCCGATATATCGCAGAGAAAGGTGCCAGTCAGAAATAATCCGTCAAGGGACTATTATCTGAGTATGCCGCAACAAGAGACACCAAAAATTTTTTCACTGACAATAATAATACTTCTCAAATTAATTCCCTCCATCGCAATTTCCAGAGAAATACCGCACGTTACCCCCCAAACTACCCAAATCCTTCATCTCTTTTTCACTACCCATCTTTGAATTCCCGTCAAACTCCCAGGGATCCATGTTCTGCAGATCCCTCTCTCCCCAGCAATGTAAACAGAGCAGACCGAATCCCACCCCCGTCTAGCCACTTTAGTCATGAACGGGATTATTCTAATGAACATTCCGCTTCCCTCCAAAACCCAACATACCCACAAAATATTCCTGGTCAAAGGTCTAATCATCCGGCTTCTGATGGAAATGTTGTAAATGCCTATGCTCTTGAACTGTGCAGGATGGCATCGCAGCTATTGTCACAACAGTGATTTGAATGAAGTGAAGTTGAATATTCCTCTCGTGAATATTGATAAGGGACTCTCGTGCACGTGCGCGAGCACATGTGTGTGTGTGTGTGTGTGTGTGTGTGTGTGTGTGTGTGTGTGTGTGTGTGTGTGTGTGTGTGTGTGTGTGTGTGTGTGTGTGTGTGTGTGTGTGTGTGCGCATGCATGTGTGTGTGTGTGTGTGTGTGCAGGCGTGTGTGTGTGTGTGTGTGTGTGTGTGTGTGTGTGTGTGTGTGTGTGTGTGTGTGTGTGAAATGCCGGTGTCTGCATGTACTATAGTCGTGATCTCACTCGAGAAAGTTGATTGTGACTGGTAACGTATTTGGAATACGGTACAATTTCTGCTGAAATTTTGAAGCTATTTTAATATTCTATATACACTTTTGCTTTTGAATTTTCAGCTTATTGCTTTTGTCCTTTCGTGTATTCGTCATTGTCTATTGATCTACAATTGAATGTTTTTTTTTTTTTTCTTCTTTCATTGCTATTAATTGTGTAGTCATCCAGTTTGCCTTGACAATTTTTTCTTATTTGTCTCAGTCAGATCTTACTTGTTAGTCTGTAAGAGTTTTGTCTGCTTGTTATTGCCATTGCGTGCTTAGTTTGTTATTGTATTGACTATATTAGATATGACAGAAGACAACAACCCTTGGCTGAAAAGAGAGATGGACTTAGAGTTGGGCATCTCAATGTGAACCATGCGATTAACAAAATGACTGAAATAGCGTCAGTAATATCAAATTCGGGAAAAAAAAAAAAAAACATATTTGGATTTTCAGAGTCACATCTGTCCGGTCTCATATCAAACAATGACACTGCAATTCCAGGTTATAATGTTGTTCGTAGAGATCCTAAACAAAACATGGAAACTGGTATTATGGTATATCTTCATCAGTCAGTAAAATTCCAGAGGATGCATTTTTTAGAGCATATAACGTAGAAACAGTCTGGATTGAGATCCAGCTTAAATTTAATAAGCCTATACTTATATTTTTTCTGTACAGAAATCCAGCTGAACATGTCGACTGGATTGACCGTTTCACGTTAATGATGGAAAACGCACATGATGAATCCAAAGACATCATGATATTAGGGGATTTTAATATAGATCTACTAAAAATAAATAAACAGTGGAACTATGTTTTTGAGTCACTTGGTCTCACACAACTAATCAAAACTCCTACGAGGGTCACTGAGATATCTGAAACACTGATAGACCATTTATATGTTACAAATCCAGAAACCATTCTTGAGACTAGTGTACCTGTTTATGATGCAGTGATCACTTCCCAATTGTTTGCACTTGGTCAAAAAAGGGTATCAAAATTCCAAGGTTAAACCATAAAACGATTACCTTTAGAAACTTTTCAAAATTTGATAGTGACAAATTTCTCTCTGACCTTTTAAATTCCCCTCTAAATAAAGTGTATCAATATACAGAACCCAATCAGGCTCTTGAAGTTTGGTACTCCATCTTCTATACTGTATACAACAAACATGCCCCGCTCCAAACCAAAAGAGTCAAACATCAGATAAAACCCTTGGCTAACAAAAGAGATACAGATACAGAACGCTATTTACCAAAGAGAGTACCTGTTAAAAAATGGCCTCGTGAAGAATACAAAAAACAAAGAAATAAAGTAACATCTCTCATTAGAGCAGAGAAAAAAAAGAAATATTTTCTAAACTTAATTAGTGAAAAGAAAGACAGCAAGTCCGTATGGAAAGCCATCATGGATTAACAAATAAACATATTTCCTCTGTTTCAAACATAACGAATGATATATCTACCAGTAAACTAAATCACTACTTTACAACAGTAGCAGATCAAATAATTCATGATGATAAATCAAATGATAATGACCTAGAAGAATTACAAAAATACTGCAGGGGAAAAAAATCCATTCAGATTTAGATATCAGCCTTCTAGATGTTCATTCTGTTCTCGCGTCCCTTAGGCGATTGAAGCAGACAGCCACTCGTGGAATTGACGGTATAGATGGCAAAATTCTAAAGCTCTCTGCACCCGTTATCGCAGAAAACGTTAACTTACATTTACAACCTCTGTATAGATAAACAATGCTTTCCAGATACCTTAAAAAAAGCAAAAATATACCCAATATACAAATCAGGAAACACTACTGATCCATCAAATTATCGACCTATTTCGATTCTATCAGTTCTTTCTAAACCATTAGAACTCCACATCAATAAATGTCTCCATTCCCATGCAGAAAAATGATTTAATTCACCCAAATCAATCAGGGTTCAGAGAAAACCATTCGTGCCACACAGTGCTAACTAAGTTAATAGATAGATGGCTTTTAAACATGAACAACAAGCAATTTTCAGGAATTCTCTTTGTAGATTTCGCAAAAGCTTTCGACGTTATAAATCATGAACTTTTACTCAGAAAACTAACTTTGTATAAGCTATCATACAAAACCCTGAAACTGATTTCATCTTTTCTCTCCAACAGACAACAAATTGTGTCCGTAAACACATACAAATCTGATTTTCCCAACAAATTTGGTGTCCCACAAGGGTCGGTATTAGGTCCTCTATTGTTTTCATTTTACATAAATGATCTGCCATTGTACTTGAAAATAAACAGTGAAATGTTCGCTGATGACACAACCTTAGACACAAGTAATTCTGATGCCAAACAGGTTTGCAGTGACATGCAAGAAAACATCAATCTCTTGGTTAAATGGACACGATTTATCACATGGCTCTCCATCCTCATAAAAAACTAAATCATGATGATAACTACTAGACAGAAACGTCAAACTCTAAGCCAGAATCTGCCAGTACTTTGCATTTCTAACTAACGAAAACGTCGAAGAAGTAACCAGTACCCAGTCACAAAGTCTTGGGAATAACAATAGATAATAATCTTACTTGGTCAAAACACTTAGAGTCTTTTTATCTAGAAACGTTGCAAGAAAACTACATCTTCTAAAAAGGATTAAGAACTTCTTAAATTTGCATGCAAGAAAACTATTCTTTCACTCTTACATTCAGCCTTTTATTGACTATGCCTCAACGCTTTGGGACTCAGCGAGCAATAATTCACTCAAACCACTAATTAGCCTTCACAAAAAGAGCTGTCAAAGTAACGTTAGGTCGACCATCCTCGCTGGCAGACTCAGACTATAAACAATCAGGCATTCTCCCATTCAAAGCCAAACTTCTATACAATAAAGGGCTCTTTATGCATAAGGTACTCTCCATGGAAATGCTCCACTTTCTCTGACAAATATGTTCACTTTTAACGACTATCGACATTCACATAAAATAAACCTCCCGTTTGCAATGATTAATCTATACAAGTCTAGTTTGGCGTATTCTGGAGGTTGGCTATGGAACCATATTCCTCAAGAACTAAAAAATCAATCAAACTTTAAAAAATCAAAGTCTAATTTTCAAAAATATCTTATGAATGTCTCAGATTTGACTGCACTATACCCTAAAATGTATTGAAAACTCTCAATTCAGATTTAATTCAAACAACTATGTGATGTTCGAAGTTGACTCAATTCTATGCATTCTCCCCCCCCCCCCCCCCCCCCTTGCCCTGATTATTGTGTTTTTCTTTCTTGTTGTTGGTGGTAGTGGTGGGTGGTGGTGGTGTTTATTGGTTTCTTTTTCTCTTTCTTTTTTTGTCAAAGGTTCTCATGCAAGCAATTGTTCCATTTTTTCATGTGTGTTTGTATTATTTGCTTTTTACTATATATCGATTTTTTTTTCTTGCCCAGACGTCATTATAACTGTTGTTACAACTTCGTAACTCTTAACACTATTATATTTACTAGGATCTTTACTATCATCGTTATCTATTATATATTTCTTAAAATCCAGCTTACCATTCTTTTCCAACCTCCTTTATCATTGCTATCAGTATCTTTATTATCATAATCATGACCATTACTGTAACAATTAACAGCCGCTTAGATTCTATCTTCCCCATAATCTATATTTTTCTCCTTCTCTTTGTCCGCCTATCCCCCCCCCCCCCTTCCTCCCCCCTCCCCTCCCCCCCCCCCCCCCCCTCCCCCGTTCTCTTATCATTCGTATAATTATTAGCATTGTTTCCTTCTCAGCAGTCTAATGTTCATTCTACCCATTTGGTGCCCAATTTGAGGAGACAAATGATTTGTTCGTTCTTCATGTTCATTGTCTTGAATGTTGTTTGTCTTCCCTGACGAAAGACCAAAGAGATCGAAACGCGTTGTGCTTTGTCCGGTAATTTGTTTGTTTCTTTCGTTCGGCGGAATAGTAGTTTTAAGTTGAAATATAAGCTATACTGAAGAAAAAACAATAAGAACAAGAACAAGGAAAAAAAAATCTCGTTTTGATAAAAAACAAACGGGGGGGGGGGGGGGGGGGGGGGGGGGGGATATTCAAATACTAACTATAAAAAGCAATGTGTGTGTGTGCGTGCGTGTGTGTGTGTGTGTACGTGCGTGCGTGCGTGCGTGCGTGTGTGTGTGTGTGTGTGTGTGTGTGTGTGTGTGTGTGTGTGTGTGTGTGTGTGTGTCTGTCTGTCTGTCTGTCTGTGTGCGTCTGTGTGTGTCTGTGTGTGGTGTGACCACGATTACCCGTGTTCTGCCCTGTAATGGTAGACACTCTCAGACAAAAAGTAACACAGAAAACACACAAGGCACAAAGCAGCCAGTCAGCACGTGCCGCTCGTTGACCCCTGTGTGCAGGTGTGTCCTGAAGAGATGGTGTGGCAGGATGGGGTCACGTTGCCTGCTGAAGGTCACCGATCCATGGCCATCGGCTTCGTCATCGCCACCCTCCTCTTCCCCCTCGTCTTCGTCGCCCACGTCTTGCGTTCTGACAGGTGAATACACACTGCCACAGACATCCAGCTGTCTGCTAACGGATGTCAAAGGTTAACGTCGTGACATGACAAGTTATGGCAGATAGGGTTCAGCTCGTGTAATCAGATTCAACAATTTTGTTTAACTTGCCTGAAGAAGACCAAAGAGGTCGAAACGTGTCGTGTTTTGTCTCGTGATTTGTTTGTCACTTTCGTTGGGCGGTACAATAATTTCTCTTCCGTCAGATTCTACATACATCCGGATGTGTCATTTGCACGATCAGGATGTGTACATATATTTTTATCAGAATCACCACATCATCACACTCGTTTGCATGACATGGGAGTAACTACAATCTACGACCGACAATCATCATGCATCAGTTTTTGTCATGTGTGTGTGTGTGTGTGTGTGTGTGTGTGTGTGTGTGTGTGTGTGGTGTGTGTGTGTGTGTGTGTGTGTGTGTGTGTGGTGTGTGTGTGTGTGTGTGTGTGTGTGACTTCCATTGCAAATTCTATACCAATTTGTCCGCTGTTTGCGCCTTACTTTGTCTGGGCATAGGAGTGAAGATATTGTCCACCATCCCCACCACCCACCCTTAACCTCCATCTCTTGATACAAGCGAGATGTTTCCTTGTCCGTCGAGTGGCTGACAGAGTAACAGCCATGTCTGGCCAGAATCACCACACACTTTCATTTCTCTCAATCGCAGGGTGAAACGTGAATCACAGAGTGACAGCCATGTCTGGCCAGAATCGCCACGCACTTTCATTTCTCTCAATCGCAGGGTGAAACGTGAATCACAGAGTAACAGCCATGTCTGGCCAGAATCGCCACGCACTTTCATTTCTCTCAATCGCAGGGTGAAACGTGAATCACAGAGTAACAGCCATGTCTGGCCAGAATCACCACACACACATTCATTTCTCTCAATCGCAGGGTGAAACGTGAATCACAGAGTAACAGCCATGTCTGGCCAGAATCACCACACACATTCATTTCTCTCAATCGCAGGGTGAAAAGC
>JADBJO010006012.1:127500-145458 GCA_016801955.1 Conus betulinus | reverse complement strand
GTCTGTCTGTCTATGTATTGTCTTTGTCTCTGTCTCTGTCTCGCTCTATGTTTCTCTCTCTCTCTCTACGCTCACTATCTATCTAGGTGCATGTGTGTGTGTGTGTGTGTGTGTGTGTGTGTGTGTGTGTGTGTGTGTGTGTGTGTGTGTGGTAGTTATGTATGTGCGTTGTGTTTGTGTGTGTGTGTGTATGTGTGTGGGTGGGGTCGTGTGTGAATCATCACAGGGAAGTTTTAGAATTCTCGAATCCGATCGCTCTCTCAATATCTATCTCTCAATATATCTCTCTCTCTCTCTCTCTCTCTCTCTCTCTCTCTCTCTCTCTCTCTCTCCAACCACACAGGCACACACGGCACGCGCACGCACCCACGCGCGCAAGCAAGCACGAAAGACACGTGGGCGTACACACACACACACACACACACACACACCACACACACACACACACACACACACACACAAGCACGCACGCACGCAAAGCACGCACGCACGACACGCACGCACACACACACACCACACACAACACACACACACACACACACCTTGTTTTTCCCGAAAGCAGTTTTCCATCGTCAGTTCTAGCTAGTACAGGCTTTTCAAATAAAATCAGCGGGCAGAGTCCTGGAAGTAGCCCTCTTCACAACCAGCTGACTGATGGACGGAGGGGTCTCACCATTCAGGGGATTGTTTACACTCCTGTCTTGTAGTGAGAGAGAGAAGAGGGAGAGGAGAGGAGAGGAGACGGAGAGATGATGAAGAGATCGAGAGAGAGAGAGAGAGAGAGAGAAGAGGAGAGAAGGAGACATGAGGAGAAGGAGGGAGAGATAGAAGAGAGAAAGAGAGGACGAGAAGAGTAGAAAGAAAGAACGAGAAGAGGAGAAAGGGGGGCCAGAGAGGAGATAGAGAGAGGAGAGAGGGAATAGAAAAGAAAGAGAAGAGAGGGGGGCAGAGAGCAGAGAGGAGAAGAGGGGGAGAGAGAGAGAGAGGGGGGGGGTGGAGGGGCGGGTCCTTACTGCAGCTTAAAACCGCGTACACAGGGCTTTTGAGGGCCTGTCTACTCATGAAAAAAGGTCACATTCTGACACATAAAAGGAAAAGGTCACATTAAAGAGAATACACTACGCATATGTACCAAATGGCATCGGATTAGATGTATTCACAAAAGAAGAGGCAGATGAGTCTATGCCGTGCTGAGAGCGATAGCATTCTGCTTTATTTATCACGTTAGTTTTTTGTAAGGCAAAAAAAAAAATGTCGTCAGCTGAAAAGTCATGAAATTAAAAAAAAAATCCAACCAGTCAGCTAGCCAATCAGGCAACCAAATATAAACTAGAAAGTGATATCAACAAAAAGACATTGCAAAATGTGAAGTTAATGTCAGTTCTTGATGGAAAAGCAAAAAGAAACAAATATAAACAATAAACAAAAGAAGCTTGTCATAAAACGAATGCGAATGTGAAAAACAAATGTAAAGCGATAGCCTTCTCTCTGTGCTGTTTTTGGACGGTTTGGTGGTGGTGGTGGTGGGTGGTGGTGGTGGTGGTGGTGGTGGGTGGCGTGTGTGTGTGTGTGTGTGTGTGGATGTGTGTGTGGGTGTGTGTGTGTGTGCATGAGAGAGAGAGGAGAGAGAGAGAGAGAGCGAGAGGTGAGAGACGAGACGGAGAGTGACGGAGAGAGAGAGAGAGAGAGGTATTGTGTACGGCCAGACCACCCACAAGGCTTTTCAGGGTTGTCAACTCATAAAAAAAAAAATGTTACATGGAAACAACTTCATTAATACTGAAAAGCAGAGATTGCATAGCACTAAGCTGAGGGAAAGCAATATCCATTTTGCTTCATTTTTCACTTTCAGTTTTTGAAAAAAAAAAAAAAAAAAAAGTCACACGAAGACACGAAATAAAAAAAAAAAAAAAAAAAAAAAAAAAAAAGAAAAAAAAACGAACAAAAAAAAAAAAAATAAAGAAACAGCCCACCATACAACCAGACATCAAAACAAACTAACCCAGAAACAGTTACGAAGGGTGTAAACGGACACTGCACAATTTTTGCAGCTAATGTTCGCTACTGGTCGCACCAATCTGAAAAAGACACAAACGAAACACAAACAAAAAAAAAAAAAATGAAGCTTCCCATAAATGAATACGAATATAATGCAAATGGGGTTTTCGGACCAAAGACAGGAAACTTGTTAGCAAGGAAGATACAAACGTTGACTGCCAGGGTTCGTGGTGAAAATGAAAATAATAATAAGTTTATAAAAACCTTTTGGTGGTAGTTGAACCCCTTCGACAAATAGGATACTGACGTTTCAAGCATAGGCCCGTTGTCAAAGTGAAGAGAAGAGGACAGTGTAGACAGGAAAGGAAAGCCCATGTGGAAAATTGGGGTGAGCGGGTGAGAACATCTAAGCATTAAGTTGGGAGAAAAAAAAAAAAAAAAAAAAAAAAAAAAAAAAAAAAAAACTCACTGACCACTATTCAGGTTTGTATTGAGCAACCACACCACACACACACACACACACACACACAAACAAAAATGTGAAATTAGGCAGATATTGACACGACTAAATGGATAAACCAAAGCAGACCTGGAGGAGAGCTTGCTTAAACGAGATGAGAGCCTCTAGCCTGATCTGTGAGAGGGGATCAGGGACCTGTAAGGCAGGGACAGCGGTTGGTGGGAGGTGCTGTTGAGGCCCTGTGCTTCTCAAATGAGCGAAGAGAGGACTAGATCAAATGTCACATGGATGCCAGATGGGAATTGGACGACCAGATATAAAAGAAAAAGTACATTGTTCACAAAATCAATTGAATTTCCGAGTGGATGCCATGTAGGCAGGATTCCAGATGTCTAACTGAAACTGGGAGTGCAGGGGCTGAGAAAGACGTAACTAGTTGAAAAAAAGAAAAAGGAAATCCCCTGAAAACACAAAACTAAAGCAGTGACAATGTGTGACGCCTCCCCACCCTCTGTTGCAGCCTCGTTTTTGTCAAGCCATCTTTTACCCCAGTGTGGCCCTCCCATGGACGGGTTTTCCTGTTCATATTGCCGTTCGAGCCAGTCCTCTCTTCCTTGCAGGGCTATCCCTCTCTTCTTCATCTCTCTGTTGAAGACTGACCTATTGCTCTGATGTTATCTTCTTCCCCTCATATTTCGGCTTCAACCTATTTTTTTTCCCTTACTTGCGAGCGCGATTTCTCCCCACCATCTTTCTACTAGACACTAACTTTTCCTCTTGTTCGGAGCCAATGGAAAGGAGAAAACAGTTACCAGAGTTTCTCCAGCGAACCCATCACAGAGCCTTGTTTACCGACCCTCGCACAGACATCGACGCCTTCTGATTCTCATCCTTCCATCTCAGGAATATAATTTGTTTCATGAATTTGTTGTGCTCGGACAAACAGTGGTCCATATTATGCCAGGGACATTTGCCAGAGGGAAAACGTTAGCTCCTATCGTGTATTTCTGTGCACCTCACACGTCAGACAGAAATGGCTGTTATTCGTAATAATCACCAGATCCCGCCTAGTGTACGTCCATACAATATCAGTAACAACACAGTGCGTCAGCCCTCTTTATATTCCTTGCCTTCCTTCCATTTCTCTTACTGACCCTGATTTACCCCTATTACAGCCGAGCTTACAAGATGCTGCGATAAATTATATCAACAGTTACCTATCAATTCGCACGCATATTTTATATCTTTTATTACTTAACAAAACAAGAACAAGAACAAAAACAAGAACAACAAGAACAACAACAACAATCATCATCATCATCTCCATCCTCATCATCCATTCATCATCATCATCATCATCCTAAAAAAAAAAAAAAAAAAAAAAATCGGCGATAAAGGTCATGAACACACACCACATACACACACACACGCGCGCGCGTGGCGCGGCGCGCACGCGCGCGCGTCGCACACATCACACCCGCACGCATGCACGCGCCCACCGCACACGCGCTCGCGCGCGCGCGTGCGCGCGCACGAACACACACACACCACACACACACACACAACACACACACATACACACACACGCACGCCGCATCGCACGCACGAGCAGAGAGGGAGAGGAGTGAGAGAGAGAGAGAGAGGAGAAGAGAGATGAGAGAGAGAGAGAGAGAGACGAGATGAGAGAGAGAGAGAGGAGAGCGAGCAGTTTTTTTACCATCTGAAGTGTGATAGGATTGTGATGCGTCTTGATGATCGTTTCAAGTTTCTTGCTGCGAATTACGAGGCGATCGAAAGCACTGTGTGTGTGTGTTGTGTGTGTGTGTGTGTTGTGTGTGTGTGTGGTGTGTGTGTGTGTGGTGTGTGTGTGTGTGTGTGTGTGTGTGTGGTGTGTTGAGCGTGTGTGTGTTTGTGTGTGTGGGTGGTGTGTGTGTGCGTGCGTGCGTGAGTGCGTGCGTGAGGAATGGGTGCGTGCGTGCGCGAGCGTGTTGTGTGGTGTGTGTGTGTGTGTGTGTGTGGTGGTGTGTTGTGTGTGTGTGTGGATCATCGGGACGGGGTAAAGATGGCAATGGTCGGAATACAACTGCCAGAAGTTTTAAATTGACCGCAGAAATGTTACGTGATCAAAGTCCAAACGTGTGTTGGCAGGCGAGATTGATGGCAAGCTGTTTGTTTTTTCAGAAATATGTTTAGCTATATCTCTGCATTTTTTTCCCATATGTCTGTTTTTCTTGTGTCAAAGTCTGTGGCGAAGCTTTTTAGCTATGCTACTTTTGTTAATATGCCTCTCTGTCTTGTTCTCTCTGTATACTATCCTGTCTACTTCTTTGTCTGTGAATGGGTTTGTCTGCAGAGTATCTGGAAACTGTAACGTTTCCACTTAGTGTGTGTGTGTGGATGTGTGTTGTGTGTGTGTGTGTGGGTGTGTGTGTGTGTGTTGTGTGTCTGTGTGTGTGTGTGGTTGTGTGTTGTGTGTGTGTGTGTGTGTGTGTGTGTGTGTGTGTGTGGTGTGTGTGTGTGTGTGTGGTGTGCGCAGTAGTCTTCTCTCTATGATTATTAACATTGACCATCCTATTTCTCAACAAACATTAGCCACAATAGTGTAGAGAAGGAAATGCACAAGCAATTTTCCCCCTAGTCTCTTCAGGGGAAAAGGAAAAAAATAAAAAAAAAAAAACAACAATAAAAAAAACAAAAAAAAAAAAGAAAAAACACACGAACAAAAAAACTGAACACCCCCGTACAGGCATCCTGTCACCGATTTTCTTGTTATCGCAGAACACTGAATCAATAATGGACGATCCAACTTAACAGAACATCAGTCGCCAAAGAATGGCAGAGCGACCAGGCCTTCACCGCCATGTCCTGATGTAAATTTGACACCTGATACCAGTCAGGGAAATGGAAAGCCTGTTACTGAAGGATGGGGAAATGTACTTCTTGCTGAAAGAAAAGAATACTGTCTACCGTTTCGTGGGTCTTTCTGGCTTTTGCATGGCTAACAACGGACCCCCCTCCTTCTTTATATATCAGAATTAATCAGGCTGAATGATCAGGGCTTGTAAATACTCTAGAGGGATGAATGTTTTATTGCGGTTGGTGTACCATTCACTCAGATGCACCGATTCTGTAGTGTGCCTAGGATCTTGCGATAACAGATAAAAAATAATCAGGTCACCCACCCCTGCTTCCCCCGCTCTACTCTATTCTCCGTTCCTTCCATCGCCCTACTCGATTCTCTCTCCTGTCTCTCTCTTTCGTCTCTCTCTCTCTACTCTCTCTCTCTTCTCTCTCTCTCTCTCTCTCTCTCTACTCTCTCTCTCTCTCTCTCATCTCTCTCTCTATGACTTTCTCTGTTTATCCCTCTTCTCCGACCTATGTCTGTTGCCTGTCTCTATTATCTTTATCATTCCCTCTCATTTTTCTACGTTTTTGTCTTGACTGTCTATTAATCCAGCCTGAATATTACAGTTGTAAGTTATCTTAAAGCTTGTCAGCCAGTCCTCTTTCTATTTTCCTCTACACATGAATATGTCCCGATTTTTGCCGTTCACGTGTCCATACTTGAACACATATAGTTGTGTGGGTAAAATGCATTGTTTCTATCAATCGAATAAGCGAATATTGCTCCTGGGGCCGGAATAGCTCGGTGGTAGAGCGGTCTGGACTCATACTCGTGGGGTTGATGGGTTCGAATCTCCGCCGGGGCCGCGGCCGTTTTGTAGGTACAAGGGTTTTCTCGAAACAAGCTTGTTGGTTTTTTAAATACTTCATTTTAATAACATTTTTTAACAGATGTTGCTACCTAGACGGTTGAGCTTTTTTAGATTCTTAAAGGACATTTTTTATATTGTTCGTGATATATATATATATGCATGTGTGTGTGTGTGTGTGTGTGTGTGTGTGTGTGTGTGTGTGTGTGTGTGTGTGTGTGTGTGTGTGTGTGTGTGTGTGATAGACCAGGATGGCTCATAGATAATGGTGGTGGCGAGAGAGTCATTGGACGGAGAGGAGGGGTGGGGGTGGGGGGGTTGATGTGGACAATCTTTGAAACACAGGAAAAAATCTTCGGTTGACATAATGGAAATGATAATGCTGCTGTTGCTGCTCCAGCTATAATGTTGAGGATGGAGAGGGACAGAGGTGAGGACGGTCAGGGCGGAGGGGCTTAGAGGTAGGGGATGCAATGAAGAGGGGGGGGGGGGGGGGGGATGGGCAAAGGGGCAGCAAAGGGTTTGCGACTGCTCAAAACGTTTCGCACATTGTTCTCGAAGTTGAACAACATTAGTGGCCATTTTAGTCGGATTCCATTTTTTAAGAGAGAGAGAGAGAACATGCAATGGCTTCTCATGGCAGGACGGCAGTTTTGTACACGAGCGGCAGGAGCTGATGATCTCCCCTGAGACCGAGCGACGGTCCCCGGCGTGCCTCGGGAAACCGGAAGCGACACCGAGTGTTCTCCCTTCGGCGTGACGACTCCTCCGTGTCTTTTGTTGGAGACTCCGTCTCTGACACTCACCGAGGTATCACGCTTTGTTGTTGTTGTTGTTGTTGTTGTTTGTTGTTTGTTTGTTGTTTGTTTGTTTGATTTTAGTTGTTTGTTTCCTTTTTTTTTCCAGGAACGAATCATTCGTCCAGGAAGGGTAGGAAGGAGAAGGTGGGGGGGGTGGAGAGGGAGAAGAGATTGGTTTGGGAGATGGTGGTGGTGATAGTGTTCGAATGTGGTCATGCCATTGGTCCCAAGCCCATTGGTCCCAAAGTCCGTTGGTTCTAAGGTTCGTTGGTTTCCAAGTTCGTTGGTCCCAAGGATCGTTCGTCCCAAGATCCGTTGGTGCCAAGGTCCGTTGGTGCCAAGGTCAATAAATCTGTGTAATATACAGTAGTATGTGGCTATATTGAAAAATACAGTAGAGAGAGAGAGAGAGGAGAGAGAGAGAGAGAGAGAGAGAGAGAGAGAGAGAGAGAGAGAGAGAGAGGAGACAGACCAGACAGACAGACAGACAGACAGACAGACAGACAAAAGGGAAGCATTTTGACACTTACTGGATCCAATGGACTTTGGGTCCAGCGAACCTTTGGGACCAGCACGCTCCCGTTCGAATTTGATTTCGATGATCTATAATGAAGGAGGTTAGGGGAGAGTGAAAGGGATACAGATGAAGGAGGGTAGGGGGGAGAGTGAAAGGGATACAGATGAAGGAGGGTTAGGGGGAGAGTGAAAGGGATACAGATGAAGGAGGGTAGGGGAGAGTGAAAGGGATACAGATGAAGGAGGTTAGGGGAGGGTGAAAGGGATACAGATGAAGGAGGGTAGGGGGGAGAGAGTGAAAGGGATACAGATGAAGGAGGGTAGGGGAGAGTGAAAGGGATACAGATGAAGGAGGTTAGGGGGGAGTGTGAAAGGGATACAGATGAAGGAGGTTAGGGGGAGGAGGGTGAAAGGGATACAGATGAAGGAGGTTAGAGGAGGGTGAAAGGGATACAGATGAAGGAGGTTAGAGGAGGGTGAAAGGGATACAGATGAAGGAGGTTAGGGGGGGAGGGTGAAAGGGATACAGATGAAGGAGGGTAGGGGGGGAGGGTGAAAGGGATACAGATGAAGGAGGTTAGGGGAGGAGGGGTGAAAGGGATACAGATGAAGGAGGAAGGGGGGGGAGGGTGAAAGGGATACAGATGAAGGAGGTTAGGGGAGGGTGAAAGGGATACAGATGAAGGAGGTTAGGGGAGAGGGGTGAAAGGGATACAGATGAAGGAGGTAGGGGGGGGGAGAGAGTGAAAGGGATACAGATGAAGGAGGGTAGGGGGGAGGGTGAAAGGGATACAGATGAAGGAGGTTAGGGGAGGGGGAGGGTGAAAGGGATACAGATGAAGGAGGGTAGGGGGGAGGGTGAAAGGGATACAGATGAAGGAGGGTTAGGGGAGGAGGGTGAAAGGGATACAGATGAAGGAGGGTAGGGGGGAGGGTGAAGGGATACAGATGAAGGAGGGTAGGGGAGGAGGGTGAAAGGGATACAGATGAAGGAGGTTAGGGGAGGGTGAAAGGGATACAGATGAAGGAGGGTTAGAGGAGGGTGAAAGGGATACAGATGAAGGAGGTTAGGGGAGGGTGAAAGGGATACAGATGAAGGAGGTTAGGGGGAGGGTGAAAGGGATACAGATGAAGGAGGTTAGGGGAGGGTGAAAGGGATACAGATGAAGGAGGTTAGGGGAGGAGGGTGAAAGGGATACAGATGAAGGAGTTAGGGGGGAGGAGGGTGAAAGGGATACAGATGAAGGAGGGTAGGGGAGGAGGGTGAAAGGGATACAGATGAAGGAGGGAGGGGGGGAGGAGGGTGAAAGGGGGAGACAGATGAAGGAGGAGGGGGGGGGAGGGTGAAAGGGATACAGATGAAGGAGGGGGGGGGGGAGGAGGGTGAAAGGGATACAGATGAAGGAGGGTAGGGGAGGAGGGGTGAAAGGGATACAGATGAAGGAGGTTAGGGGGGAGGGGTGAAAGGGATACAGATGAAGGAGGGTGGGGGAGGAGGGTGAAAGGGATACAGATGAAGGAGGGTAGGGGGGGGGGGTTAGGGTGGAAAGGGATACAGATGAAGGAGGTTAGGGGAGGAGAGTGAAAGGGATACAGATGAAGGAGGTTAGAGGAGGGTGAAAGGGATACAGATGAAGGAGGTTAGGGGAGGGTGAAAGGGATACAGATGAAGGAGGTTAGGAGGTGAGGAGGGTGAAAGGGATACAGATGAAGGAGGTAAGGGGAGGAGGGTGAAAGGGGGATACAGATGAAGGAGGAGGGTGAAAGGGATACAGAGGAGGGAGGAGGGTGAAAGGATACAGATGAAGGAGGTTAGGGGAGGGTGTGAAAGGGATACAGATGAAGAAGGTTAGGGGAGGGAGAGAGTGAAAGGGATACAGATGAAGGGAGGGTAGGGGGAGAGTGAAAGGGATACAGATGAAGGAGGTTAGGGGAGAGTGAAAGGGATACAGATGAAGGAGGTTAGGGGAGGGTGAAAGGGATACAGATGAAGGAGGTTAGGGGAGGGTGGAAAGGGATACAGATGAAGGAGGTTAGGGGAGGAGGGTGAAAGGGATACAGATGAAGGAGGGTAGGGGGGGAGGGTGAAAGGGATACAGATGAAGGAGGGTAGGGGGGGGAGGGTGAAAGGGATACAGATGAAGGAGGGGTAGGGGGGGAGGGTGAAAGGGATACAGATGAAGGAGGTTAGGGGAGAGGGTGAAAGGGATACAGATGAAGGAGGTTAGGGGGGGGGGGAGGGTGAAAGGGATACAGATGAAGGAGGTTAGGGGGGGAAAGGGAGGAGTGAAAGGGAGGGGGGAGGGTGAAAGGGATATGAAGGAGGAGGTTAGGGGGGAGGGTGAAAGGGATACAGATGAAGGAGGTTAGGGGGGAGGGTGTGAAAGGGATACAGATGAAGGAGGGTAGGGGGGAGGGGTGAAAGGGATACAGATGAAGGAGGGTAGGGGGGAGGGTGAAAGGGATACAGATGAAGGAGGGTAGGGGGGAGGGTGAAAGGGATACAGATGAAGGAGGGTAGGGGGAGAGGTGAAAGGGATACAGATGAAGGAGGTTAGGGGAGGGTGAAAGGGATACAGATGAAGGAGGGTAGGGGGGAGGGTGAAAGGGATACAGATGAAGGAGGTTAGGGAGGGTGAAAGGGATACAGATGAAGGAGGTTAGGGGAGGAGGGTGAAAGGGATACAGATGAAGGAGGGTTAGGGGAGGGTGAAAGGGATACAGATGAAGGAGGTTAGGGGAGGAGGGTGAAAGGGATACAGATGAAGGAGGGTGGGGGAGGAGGGTGAAAGGGATACAGATGAAGGAGGTTAGGGGGGAGGGTGTGAAAGGGATACAGATGAAGGTTAGGTTAGGGAGGTGTGAAAGGGATACAGATGAAGGAGGTTAGGGGGGGAGGGTGAAAGGGATACAGATGAAGGAGGGTAGGGGGGGAGGGTGAAAGGGATACAGATGAAGGAGGGGGGGGGGGAGGGTGAAAGGGATACAGATGAAGGAGGGGGAGGGGAAGGGGGGGAGGGTGAAAGGGATACAGATGAAGGAGGGTGGGGGGAGGAGGGTGAAAGGGATACAGATGAAGGAGGTTAGGGGGGGGAGGGTGAAAGGGATACAGATGAAGGAGGTAGGGGGGAGGAGGGTGAAAGGGATACAGATGAAGGAGGGTAGGGGGGGGGGGGTGAAAGGGATACAGATGAAGGAGGTTAGGGGAGGAGAGGGTGAAAGGGATACAGATGAAGGGAGGTTAGAGGAGGGTGAAAGGGATACAGATGAAGGAGGTTAGGGGGGGGGAGGGTGAAAGGGATACAGATGAAGGAGGTGAAGGAGGTAGGGGGGAGGGGGTGAAAGGGATACAGATGAAGGAGGTTAGGGGAGGGAGGAAAGGGTGAAAGGGGATACAGATGAAGAAGGAGGGTTGGGGGGGGAGGGTGAAAGGGATACAGATGAAGGAGGTAGGGGGGAGGAGTGAAAGGGATACAGATGAAGGAGGTTAGGGGAGAGGGTGAAAGGGATACAGATGAAGGAGGTTAGGGGAGGGGAGGTGGAAGGGATACAGATGAAGGAGGGTAGGGGGGAGGGGAGGGTGAAAGGGATAAGGGATACAGGATGAAGGAGGGTAGGGGGAGAGTGAAAGGGGATACAGATGAAGAGAGGGTAGGGGGGAGGGTGAAAGGGATACAGATGAAGGGAGGGTAGGGGGGAGGTGAAAGGGATACAGATGAAGGAGGGTAGGGGGGAGGGTGAAAGGGATACAGATGAAGGAGGTAGGGGAGGAGGTGAAAGGGATACAGATGAAGGAGGTTTAGGGGAGGGTGGAAGGGATACAGATGAAGGAGGGTAGGGGAGGGTGAAGGTGAAAGGGATACAGATGAAGGAGGTAGGGGGAGGGTGAAAGGGATACAGATGAAGGAGGTTAGGGGAGGGGGGTGAAAGGGATACAGATGAAGGGAGGGTAGGGGGAGGTTGAAAGGGAGGGTGGGAGGAGGGAGGAGGGTGAAAGGGATACAGATGAAGGAGGTTAGGGGAGGGTGAAAGGGATACAGATGAAGGAGGTTAGGGGGAGGTGAAAGGGATACAGATGAAGGAGGTTAGGGGGGAGGGTGAAAGGGATACAGATGAAGGAGGTAGGGGGGAGGGTGAAAGGGATACAGATGAAGGAGGGTAGGGGGGGAGGAGGGTGAAAGGGATACAGATGAAGGAGGTTAGGGGAGGAGGGTGAAAGGGATACAGATGAAGGAGGTTAGGGGGGGAGGGTGAAAGGGATACAGATGAAGGAGGTTAGGGGGGAGGGTGAAAGGGATACAGATGAAAGGAGGTTAGGGGAGGGTGAAAGGGATACAGATGAAGGAGGGTAGGGGGGGGGGTGAAAGGGATACAGATGAAGGAGGGTAGGGGGGGAGGGTGAAAGGGATACAGATGAAGGAGGTTAGGGGGGAGGGTGAAAGGGATACAGATGAAGGAGGTTAGGGGAGGAGGGTGAAAGGGATACAGATGAAGGAGGGTAGGGGAGGAGGGTGAAAGGGATACAGATGAAGGAGGGTTAGGGGGGAGGGAGGGTGAAAGGGATACAGATGAAGGAGGTTAGGGGAGGGTGAAAGGGATACAGATGAAGGAGGTTAGAGGGGGTGGAAAAGGGATACAGATGAAGGAGGTTAGGGGAGGGTGGTGAAAGGGATACAGATGAGGAGGAGGGGGGGGAGGGTGAAAGGGATACAGATGAAGGAGGTTAGGGGGGAGGGTGAAAGGGATACAGATGAAGGAGGTTAGGGGGGGAGGGTGAAAGGGATACAGATGAAGGAGGTTAGGGGGGAGGGTGAAAGGGATACAGATGAAGGAGGGTAGGGGGGAGGGGGAAAGGGATACAGATGAAGGGAGTTAGGGGAGGGTGAAAGGGATACAGATGAGGAGGGTAGGGGGAGGGTGAAAAGGGATACAGATGAAGGAGGTTAGGGGGGGAGGGTGAAAGGGATACAGATGAAGGAGGGTAGGGGGGGGAAAGGGGAGGAGGGTGAAGGGAAGGGATACAGATGAAGGAGGTAGGGGGGAGGAGGTGAAAGGGATACAGATGAAGGAGGTTAGGGGGGGGAGGGTGAAAGGGATACAGATGAAGGAGGTTAGGGGGGGGGGAGGGTGAAAGGGATACAGATGAAGGAGGTAGGGGAGGGAAAGGGGGAAAGGGATACAGATGAAGGAGGGTGGGGGAGGAGGGGTGAAAGGATACAGATGAAGGAGGTTAGGGGAGGGTGAAAGGATACAGATGAAGGAGGTTAGGGGGGGGAGGGGGTAGGGTGAAGGGATACAGATGAAGGAGGGGGAAGGAGGGGGGAGGGTGAAAGGGATACAGATGAAGGAGGTTGGGGAGGAGGGTGAAAGGGATACAGATGAAGGAGGGGGTGGGGAGGAGGGGGTGAAAGGGATACAGATGAAGGAGGGTAGGGGGGGGAGGGTGAGAGGATACAGATGAAGGAGGTTAGGGGGGGAAGGGTGAAAGGGATACAGATGAAGGAGGGGGGGGGGGGGAGGGTGAAAGGGATACAGATGAAGGAGGGGTAGGGGGGGAGGGTGAAAGGGATACAGATGAAGGAGGGTAGGGGAGGAGGGGTGAAAGGGATACAGATGAAGGAGGTTAGGGGGGGAGGGGTGAAAGGGATACAGATGAAGGAGGTTAGGGGGGGGAGGGTGAAAGGGATACAGATGAAGGAGGTTAGGGGAGGAGGGTGAAAGGGATACAGATGAAGGAGGGTAGGGGGGGAGGGTGAAAGGGATACAGATGAAGGAGGGTAGGGGGGGGGGGGTGAAAGGGATACAGATGAAGGAGGGGTAGGGGGGAGGGTGAAAGGGATACAGATGAAGGAGGGTAGGGGGGGGAGGTGAAAGGGATACAGATGAAGGAGGTAGGGGGAGGGTGAAAGGGATACAGATGAAGGAGGGTAGGGGGGAGGGTGAAAAAAGGGATACAGATGAAGGAGTTTAGTGGAGGAGGGGCGAAAGGGATACAGATGAAGGAGGTTTAGTGGAGGAGGGCGAAAGGGAGAGGAGGATAATAGGAAGATTTCAGATTCAATTTGTTCTTTGCAAATAAAAAATAAAGAAGAAAAAGAAAGAAAAGGGGGGAAAGGAAAGAAAAGAAAGAAATTTTTTTTAAAAAATCAAGCACGAATTCTTTGGAAGAAAAAGAGAGCCGGAATGTAGGAGGAAGGAAAGGGAAATGGGGGGGGGGGGGGGGGGGGGGGGGGGAGATGGGAGGGGAAGGAGATGAGGATATGGATATGCATTATCCGTCCATTATTTACATGTTGTGCTGGTCAGGTATGGGCCTTTGGTTTTGTTTTTGCTTTTTGCCTCCCCACCCCCCATCCCAACACCCCCCCCCCCCCCATTCTCTCGCCCATCCTCCTCCTCCTCCGAACGCGTGTTACGGAGCTTTCAGATTTTGTTTCCTGTAACTGGGCCAGAGATTTCAGACCACACCCCCACCTCCCACCCCACCCCTAAAATCATTCCATGACTTTTACCCCGCGAAATCTATTCACCAATATAATTGGTTCAGAAAAAAATCCTTGCATTAGATCAAGGCTGGCGCAACCAGGAACGAAATGCCCGCAACCAACAGTCCACATCGGGAGGTCAAGGTCAAGGTCACGGTCAAGGTCGAGGAGGACGGACTAAACGTCAGGCTGTGACCAGTCACGTTCTAGAGACGGCCTTCATCGTCGACTTCAGTGAATATCAGTTGTGAGTGACCGGTAATTAGGTGTGTGTGGGGGTATGTGTGTGTGTGTGTGGTGGGAGGGGTGCAGTGGACAATCCTCTCGGAGCACTGAGTGAGTGAGAGAGTGAGAGAGAGAGAGAGAGAGAGAGAGAGAGAGATGAGCGTGAGTGTTGTGTGTGTGTGTGTGTGTGGTGTGTGTGTGTGTGTGTGTGTGTGTGTGTGTGTGTGAGAGTGTGTGTGTGTGTGTGTGTGTGTGTGTGTGTGTGTGTGTGTGTGTGTGTGTGTGTGTGTGTGAGAGAGAGAGAGAGAGAGAGAGAGAGAGAGAGTGGAGAGTGTGTGTGGGGTGAGAGAGTGTGAGGAGTGTGTGTGTGTGTGTGTGTGTGTGTGTGTGTGTGTGTGTGTGTGTGTGTGTGTGTGTGTGTGATGATGAGATGATGATGATGATGATGATGATGATGATGATGATGATGATGATGATGATGATCTTTATTTCCACGCGTAACAGATAAGCAAACACATGCTTTTTTTTTTTCATCCGGCTTTTTCCCCGCTAAGGGACTAACTAAGCATGACTAGCGACTAAAACTTACAAAATTCTAACAAACATACATATCTTCAAAAATACCTTTGAAAAAATGTGTGTGTTGTGGTGTGTGTGTGTTGTGAGAGAGAGAGAGAGAGAGAGAGAGAGAGAGAGAGAGAGAGAGAGAGAGAGAGAGAGAGAGAGAGAGAGAATTTCCTGTTGTTGACACCTACATGTTCTTGCAGGTGGGTCCAAGACTATGGCGCCACAGCCGTAGACGAGCTCACTCTGTATTTCTCTTACCTCGCTCAGGCCGTGAGTATGAGCAAAGCATCATGATTAACTCTCTTGCCTGCACCCCAGTGTGGTGCCACCTCACCCATTCCCCTGGAATCTGCTGTGGTACCACATCACCCATTCCCCTGGAATCTGCTGTGGTGCCACATCATACAATGCCATGGAATCTGCTGTGGTCGCACACGTCATCCACTCCCGTGGAATCTGCTGTGGTATCACATCACCCATTCCCCTGAAATCTGCTGTGGTGCCACATCATACAATGCCCTGGAATCTGCTGTGGTGCCACATCACCCATTCCCCTGGCATCTGCTGTGGTGCCACATCATACAATGCCCTGGGAATCTGCTGTGGTGCCACATCATCCACTCCCCTGGAATCTGCTGTGGTGCCACATCACCCATTCCCCTGGAATCTGCTGTGGGTACCACATCATCACATTCCCCTGGAATCTGCTGTGGTACCACATCATCCACTCCCCTGGAATCTGCTGTGGTGCCACATCACCCATTCCCCTGGAATCTGCTGTGGTACCACATCACCCATTCCCCTGGAATCTGCTGTGGTACCACATCATCCACTCCCCTGGAATCTGCTGTGGTGCCACATCATCCACTCCCCTGGAATCTGCTGTGGTACCACATCATCCACTCCCCTGGAATTTGCTGTGGTGTCACATCACCTATTCCCCTGGAATCTGCTGTGGTACCCACATCATCCACTCCCTGGAATCTGCTGTGGCACCACAATCATCTATTTGTGTAAAATTTACTGTGACATTACAATATCCAATTCCACACGAAAATTACTTTTGTAAGAAAACATCCGTTCCCATGAAAGTTACTGAGAGACTGAACTTTTTTTTTTTATCTATTCCTACCAAATCCAATTTGATTTCAACGATACCATAAATTTGATACAACGATACATAAAAAAAATAACTGTGATACTTTATATTCTGTTCCTTTGAGATTTACTTTTATACTATACTGTCTGTTCTCATGAAAATTCACCTTGATACTTAAAGCTCTACCCATATGAAATTTGTTGTGATATTATGATATGCATCCCATGAAATTTACTGTGATATTAAAATGTCTATTCCCGTCAGCTTTTTTCATAACACAATCTTACCGTAAAATTTACTGTGATGTGTTCTTATATCTATTCTTATAGGATTTACCGTGTTACTACAATATTGTATCTGGTGAAATTTGCTGTAATAGTACGATATCTATTCCTATGAGATTAACGTAATGGCACAGTTTCTGGTCCAGCGTGTTTTATTGTGGTGTTAGGGTATATTTCATCGAACTTAACTGTTGTCCTATGAATCTATTTGTTCCTATGTAGAACATATATATATTTTCCTATGAAGTACATATAATAGATATGAGCATATCTATTCCTATGAAGTTTACTTTGATCCTATATATCTATTCCCATACAGTTTATAGTGGTATTACTATATCTATTTCCATAACATTCACTGTAATATCAGAGTATCCATTTCTATGAAACTTAGTGTGATAGAACAATATCTATTTCCACGAAATTTACTGTTATTACTATATGTGCTACCACATCGTACCTTGAGTCAACAAATCAAGCATTTAGGTGTCAGTAACGTAATAATAATAGGGGGGGAAACTTGAACTTTGTGCTAGATCCAGCGAGAGGTTACTTTAATCGTGAAAATGTCAACAACTCCAAAGCAAGAAAAAGAAATAGTAGATAACATGATGAACGATCTGAAATTATTGGATGAAACCAAAACCTACACAGTCGTAGATTTACTTGAACAAGGAATAACCCTCTTCGGCAAGCGCGCGACTCGAATTCTTTCCTATTTCAGACCAAGTAATTTCCTTTGTTGAAGGTGCAGACATCGGATGTGAACAAAGAACTGATCAGTCCACGATCTTGCTAAGGTTAGGGTTTAGCAAAAGAGTTCAGAGTAATAGACTACTTTGAGGAAACGTCGCTAGTCTCTATTCACGAATGAATAATGAACAAGTTAGGTAGGTAAACTCTTCCGCCCCTGATGAAATTAATCACACGCCCGTAACTCCGAACGAATGGTGCAGACGACACCGGATCGCCCGGCCGAACTGCCAACACAGAGCTCACAGAATGAACAAGGATGCCTCCTTGTGTTTGTTCTGTGCACCCAGTGTTGGCACTTCCGTTAGGCGATTTGAAATCTACAAATCTTCTCCTTCATAATTTACTGTGATTTTACAGTATGTATTCAACTGAAATTCGGTGTGATGTTACACTTTCTATCTCCACGGAATTCATTGTAATACAAAACTATTTCCTCGGAATATACTCTGATGTTACAACGTCTATTTCCATCGAATTATTGTCATACTGCAATGTTTATTCCCGTAAGATTTACGGTGATGTTATAGTATCTACTCTCATGAAGTCTTCTGTGATGCTGAAATATTTCTTTCTGTGGAATTCATTGTTCTCCTGCCATAACTGTTCCATTGACATGTTTTTACCTCTATTAGATCTGCCGTGATACTGAAATATCTGTTCCCATGGAATCCACAGTGATAATCCCGTACGTATCTCCTTGAAAATTACTGTGATATTACAATATCTTTACCCCTGGATTTCATTATGATGCTACAAAATCTGTTGCCATGAGATCAACATTGAGATCAGAATAATATCTACTCCCACCAAATCTGCCATGCTACTAAAGTATCTGTTCTCCTGGAATGTACAGTGACACTACAATATCTATTCCCTTGAAATCAGATGTGATGCTACAATATCTATTCCCCTGAAATCTACTGTGATGCTACAATATCTATTCCCTTGAAATCTGCTGTGATTCTACAATATCTATTCCCTTGAAAATCTGCTGTGATGTTACTATATTTATTCCCTTGAAATCTGCTGTGATGCTACAATATCTATTTTCATGA
>JADBJO010006012.1:110000-115000 GCA_016801955.1 Conus betulinus | reverse complement strand
GCCGTCCCAGTAGAGTCAGGAGTCCCCCGGGGATCAGTCCTGGGCCCAGCCCTTTTTCTCCTCCACAGAAACAACCTCCCTGACCAACTCTCCTCCTCAACAACAACAACAACAACAACAACAACACACACACACACACACACACACACACACACACACACACACACTGGGGGCTGGGGGGGGGGGGGGGGGGGGGGGGAGAGGAGCCCTATCTCAAGCATGACGTAAACTAGCGGATGACGCAGAGAGTGACGTCGGTGACGTGTCATTGTGTGTGGTTCTACCTCCCCAGTCGGTGCAAGCAGGGGCTGAGTGGCGGGGGGCTGCAGACTCTCTGCTATGGCATGCTGTGCAAGATCCCCTCCAGACCCACCTTCTGCACCTACATCCTCCCACAGGAGTATACGCCATGCGACGACGGCAAGGTGGGCGGGAGAGAGAGAGAGAGAGAGAGAGAGAGAGAGAGAGAGAGAGAGAGAGAGACAGACAGACAGAGACAGACAGACAGACAGACAGACGAAGAAGAGAGAGAGGAGAAGAAGAGAGGAAGAGAGAGGAGAGAGAGAGAGAGAGAGAGAGAGAGAGAAGAGAGAGGAGAGAGAGAGAGAGGAGACAGAAGGACAGAGATAGAAGAGAGAGAGAGAGGAGAGAGGAGGAGGAGGAGAGAGGGAGGAGGAGAGAGAGAGATGAGAGAGAGAGAGAGAGAGAGAGAGGAGAGGGACAGACAGACAGACAGACAGACAGACAGACAGAGACAGAAGAGACACAGAGAGAGAAGAGGAGGAGGAGGAGAGAGGAAGGAGGAGGAGGGAGAGAGAGAGAGAGGGAGGGGAGAGGGGGGGAGGAGAGAGGGAGAGAGGGAGGGGAGACAGACAGACAGACAGTAGGGGAGAGGGAGACAGACGGAGAAGAGGAGGAGGAGGAGGAGGGGAGAGAGGAGAGAGAGGGAGGGGGGAGGAGAGAGGGAGGAGGGAAAGGGAGAGAGAGAGAGAGAGGAGAACGAGAGAGGAGGGGAGGGGGGGGGGAGGAAGGAAGAGAAGAGAGAGGAGGGGGGGGGAGAAAGGAGACGGAAGGAATGAGAGAGAGAGAAAGGGGAGGGGAGAGATTTGAGAGGGATGGGGGGGGGGGGGGGGGAGAAAAGGAGGAGGAGGAGGAGGGGGAGAAGAGAGGTAGGGAGGCTGAAGGGAGGGAGAGAGAGGGGAAAAGAGAGGAGGTAGGGAGGGACAGAGACAGAGAGAGTGAGGAAAGGAACGAAGGAGTTGTTGTCGTCGTACCCTGGCTAAAAGACTCCAGGGATCATCCAAACAGCCGAACTACTTGAACACTACGGTACAAATACATCAGCTGGGGATGAGAACATTACGTGTGTGACTGTTTGTGATAACCCTGGAAGGAAGGAGTAAGAGAGGGGAAGTGAGAGAGAGGGAGGGAGGGAGGAGAAAGAACAACTGACAGGGAGGGAGGAAGAGTGAAAGAAGGGAAAGAAGGGGAGAGAGAGAGAGAGAAAGAGAGAGAGAGAGAGAGAGAGAGAGAGGAGAGAGAGAGGAAGGGGGAGGGAGGGAGGGAGAGAGAGAGAGAGAAAGAGAGAGAGAGAGAGAGAGAGAGAGAGAGAGAGAGAGAGCGCGACACAGAGGGGGCGGGGGGGGGGGGGGGGGGGGGGTAAAGGAATAGAGTGAAATGGGGAAGAGGGAGATATGGGAGAGAAGAGAATGAACGAATTTTAATGCTATTAAGCTGTTAAACCCATTTAGCAAATAGGCGCGATGTACAATTACAAAACGCGACTCGATTTCATTGACATGGATACCATAGCAATGTATTTTTCGTTCACTTTACATGACAAAAAAGATGTAAGAGAAAAATGTCACTGGTATGCGTTCACTGTCAGTTCTGTAGATGACCGTCACCCCAGGTAGAACTGGATCAATCCGTGGAGAGTGTGCAGCCGCCGTAGAGCACGTGCTTTGATTCCTGCATGTTCTGTGTTGCGGGGTGTCTTCCTATCCGGAGGCTGGCCAGTTTGACACATTCTTTCTGACGACATGTTTCTTTCGTCCTGCCAGAAGCAGCAATCGTACTCCGTGTGCGTATCGCAGGAATATCTCAAAACAATATCAGACTCGCACTGCGGCACACCCTTACTGTCCGTTCGATGAAACACAACCTTCCGGAACTCTTTATTTCTGTGCGGATCACCCAATCGTCTCTGCATCTGTCGATCAGTCAGAGTAGCAACATAATGCTTTACTACTCCAGTGTCAAAACCGACGACTGTTTTGTCTATGGATTGTTCAACACGTATGTCGACGTCCGACTGGTGGGTTTCAGGATCACTGTTACACTCCGACTGACGAGAACACACAGACAGAAGAGCGTCCTGAATATGCGGCGTGTCATCATCATCGCATGTAGGCATGATGAGTTCTTCTGTAATGTCCCGTGTACTGTGTTGTGTACTGTGTTCGTTTGACTCGAAGTTAAGTACGGTCAGTTCATTTTCATCACTGGAGTTTCCGAAACCAGCACCAGCCTGTTCCTGTCTTTTTCTGCCCCGGGCGGCTCCTTCCCAGAGTTGACTTTGCTACGGGCTCAATTGGGAAGACCGGGACCACACAGTCAAGTTTCGTTCACCTAATGGATGCGTCTCTGAGAGTGTAGCTCAAATTTCCTCACCAACACTGCAAGTTTCTGCATCTCTCGGGCCTGGTTGACGCCGGGATATATTATGAAAGGTAGCGTAGAGTACAGCCCTGTCATGTAATCTCGGACCAAAATAAAAATCCGTAGCATCGTCTTTATCATCCTCTTTCTCATCAATCAGCATAAAATAAAGTAAAATATGAATATAAAAGAAAACCTTGTTCACGTCGTCTGTTGTGCTGTTTGGCTCTCTCTTGATCTCGACGCACCTGGCTGGGGGGGGTTTCTTCCTGTAGTACTGACTTTGCGTTCCCCGGTTCAGCACAGGATCCGCCATTGTTGTTGACACTGTGTTGGCTTCAGTCGTAGAACAACCATCGTGTAGCCGCCTTCGCCAGAAATTTTCCAGCAGGACACGGTATCGTCAGTCAGCAGGGGTTCAGGGCTGTCTCCGCAGTCGCTGGAAGTCCAGTAACTGGCATTGTCACAGGAAAATACAGAATTTTTGCCGCAGCAAAAATAAATGGCGCTGTGTCGCTTCGAGTCAAACCACGTGACCCCGGGAAAGACGAGAGAGAGAGAGAGAGAGAGAGAGAGAGAGAGAGAGAGAGATGGGTTGGGTGTTGTGTATTAACCCTTTAGTGGCTAACGACCATGCTGATTAGACTCCAGTTTTCCTCTCTGCTGGTCGAATGAAGACTGCAGCCGACTGTCCTGTTCTGCTTCAACTCCTGGAGGTTTTGTTTGAGGCTTCACTGGCCGGTTCAGTGGTGGTAACCCTTGGCCGACTGTGTATGTACTGAGATGTTGGTTTGGGTTTATACCTCAATCAGCTGTATTTGGCCTGCTTGCTCTAACTGTTCCCTTTGAAACCGTTGTTGTGTGCGTTTGTGATGGGCCATAGGTGTGTGTGTGTGTGTGTGTGTGTGTGTGTGTGTGTGTGTGTGTGTGTGTGTGTGTGTGTGTGTGTGTGTGTGTGTGTTGTGGTTTTTCATGAACATACTTACAACGTCATCACGCCCATGTGTGGTGTGTATGTGCGATTGTGAGCGCGCGCGCGCGCGCGCGTGTGTGTGTGTGTGTGTGTGTGTGTGTGTGTGTGTGTGTGTGTGTGTGTGTGTGTGTGTGTGTGTGTGTGTGTTTCAGTGGTGTGAACAAGGTGCCTGTGTTGATATTGTCACGACCACCACTCCGTCTACCACCACTACAACGACCACATCGACGACGACCACCACCACCCCGACAACGACGACAACCAACGACGACGACGACGACGACGACAACCACACCAACAACGACAACTACTACGCCAACGACAACAACGACTACACCAACGACGACGACAACCACACCAACAACGACAACTACTACGCCAAACAAACAACTACACCAACGACGACGACGACCACCACACCAACGACAACAACGACTACACACCAACGACGACGACAAACACACAACAACGACAACTACTACTACGCCAACGACACACGACTACACCACGACGACGACGACAACCACACCAACAACGACAACTACTACGCCAACGACAACAACGACTACACCAACGACGACGACAACCACATCAACAACAACTACTACGCCAACAACAACGACGACAAACTACGACAACCACAACAACAACAACAACGCCAACAACAACAACAACAAACAACAACGACTACAACAACGACGACGACGACGACAACCACACCAACGACGACGACGACAAACCACACCGACGACGACGACAACTACCCCACAACAACAACAGCCACACCAACAACGACGACGACGACGACGACCACGAGACCATCGACAACAACCACGCCTACTCCAACAAGAACAACGCCAACCACCACCACCACCCGACCAACCAGCACCACTACTTCTACATCCACGACGCAAACCACCCGCGCCACCCGAACCCCCTCCTCCCCCGTCTTCGGTGGGTGTGCCAGGGCTTTTTCTGGAACCGAAAGTGTCGGCTGGTCTGGGTGCGTCCGACGACGACCACGACCACGACCACGACGACGACGAGGCCAGGACGACCACCACGGCAGCCCCCAATTTGGCATTGGACCGTTTCTGGCGGTGGCTCCAGGAATGGCTGCGGCAATGGCGGCGTAACTGAAACTAGAATGAGACGAAGTGTGTCAAGGTGCTGGACTCTTTGTACCTTGATGAGCCCCAAGCTGGTGGACATCGGTCAGAAGAGAGAAGTAAAAGCCGTGGGGCGAGAGACCACAACTTTGGCTGCCTTTGTCTTTTGTCGGATGGTGGTTTGGGTTTGTCTGGAGTTGTTGTTGCTGTTGTTGTTTGTGTTGTTGTTGTTGTTATCGTTGTTTTGCGTGAGGATG
>JADBJO010006012.1:97500-100000 GCA_016801955.1 Conus betulinus | reverse complement strand
CCCAGAACATGCTAAAACAGTGGACTAACGAGAGACGTGTGTCAAGGGTTTATCCCATGAAATATTTTCTGTGAATTTTTTTTAACCCACCGCTGACATATGTTTGTGCAGAGATAAACCAATCATGGTTTGACTTCATTTTGTTTTTTTTTTGGTACCACCCTCCCCCACCCCCAGATCACGAGATAAAAAACTGTCACCACAAGTAGATTATGCGATAAAAGGCCAATACATGGTTTCACTGAAGGTGTTAGCGTGAAGTCGCGATGCTTGTCTCTTGAGAGACACACACACACACACACACACACACACACACACACACACACACACACACACACACACACACACACACACACACACACACTGCTGTGTCATACGTTGAGGGTGACACTAACGATTCCATAGGGTAAGCGCTTGACAGACGAACAAATGACGGGTATCCTTAACGACTTTCATCACGCTTGATTTAAAGCTACAGAGGAAAAGGACTGACACTTGACCAAGCCCGTGAACAAAGCCGCGAAGAAGGCTTCAGCTGCCTCTAAGAGCAAGGCTTGTCTCGTGCACGCGGATCGGCAAAGACTCACTTGGGTCATGAGGGACAACTGGCAAACACGACACCAGATTTACGCCTGTCTCTCTGTTGTGTCCTTAAGTGCCCTCTATGTCCCCGACTGTATAGCCCCTACGCACAGGGTGGGATTTACATTCTGTTAGACTTTTATTGTTAAGGGCAAGTTGTTTTAAGACCGAAGTGTGTACGGACAGTGTTTGCGGTCAAGAATGAGTAAAAACGTCAGAAAGTTGACGTGAAGTAAACGAGAAACTTCAACATGTCTGTAATGTTATGATTTCAAGGGAATCCCCCCCCCCCCCCCCCCCCCCCCCCCCCCCTTGCTTTTGTAATTGTTGTTGTTGCTTTTTCTTGTGTGTGTGTGTGTGTGTGTGTGTGTGTGTGTGTGTATGCTGTCCCCTGAATACACGTTTCCTGGATGGGTATCCTGAATTTCACAGAGTTGTCTGACAATACAATACCATACAGTGTAGCAAACCGGAGTGACACAGCGTTTTGTGCCGTATGCACTGGTCCGTCATGATGATTACACATTTCTCACTGACAGGCGGATCATTCTTCGTAAAACTGTCTCCGTCTCACCCAGCTAGATTTTGTCCCCCTCTCCCACCACTTCATCACTTCCTTCCCCTCCCCCTCTCTCTCTCTCTCTCTCTCTCTCTCTCTGGTTTCAAGTGACTGTCTTCTCTCTCTCTCTCTCTCTCTCTCTCTCTCTCTCTCTCTCTCTCTCTCTCTCTCTCTCTCTCTCTCTCTCTGTCCTCCTCTCCGCTAACAACGAACGAACTAACTAACCGACTGACTGACCGACTAACTAACTAACTAGGTAGCTCACTAACCAACCAACTAACTAAACAGCTGGCTAGCTAGCTAACTGACTACCTAACTAATGAGGAAATAAAAAGACCGGCCGGATTTCTTTGTTTGCTCCATTGTAACGCCGATGCAAAGCTTGCATAATTGTTCGTCGTGCTCTACTTTCCTTTTATCTGCCTTCTATTTTCTTCTTCTTCTTCTTTCTCTTCTTCTTCTTCTTCTTCTTCTTCTTCTTCTTCTTCTTCTTCTTTTTCTTTTCCTTCTTCTTCTTCCTCCTCGTCATCATCATCAAATTCTTCGTCTTCTTCTTCTTCTTCTTCTTCTTCCTTTTTCTTTTTCCTTTTTTGGTTTGTTTGTTTTTGTGTTAGTATTTGTTTCTTTGTTTGTTCTAATATCATATCTATGTAACGATGAAGTCGGAGTCACAAATGACTTAGTATCATAAACAGGAACGTTCGCCGAAAGCGAAAAGGATGAACGTTCGCCGAAAACGAACACAAACGAAAACAGCCGATACGTGTTCATCCGGGTCGTTGACCAGTTCAACTACCTCACCCGGTAGCTCTTCACAGAGATACACAAAGAACAATTGTTTGGCACAGGATGTTTTCGTCTAAATTGGGAACAAATACGTGTGTGTGTGTGTGTGTGTGTGTGTGGGGGGGGGGGGGGGGGGGGGGGGGGGGGGGGGGGGGGCGCATGCGAATATCGTAAGTCTCAACTTTTGAGTAGACCTTTACTTCTTGTCTACATGCGTGTGTGTATGTATGTTTATATTTATGTATGTATGTATGCAAGCATGTGTGTGTGTGTGTGTGTGTGTGTGTGTGTGTGTGTGTGTGTGTGATATGGAACGTGTCTAAGTCTACATTCTTTTATTACATAATTGACTTTCCTTTCAGAAGATCCGATTTTGTTATAGTTGTTCTTTTGTTTGTTTCTAAGATTCAAATTATTATTATTATTATTATTATTATTAGGCCTATTATCAGTAGTAGTAGCAGTAGCAGTGGTTGTGGTGGTGTTATTATTATCATTAACATCATTATCATTATTGTTGTTGTTTGTTACTATAACTTAACTTTGTTGTTGTAATTATTGTTGTTGTTCTTT
>JADBJO010006012.1:72500-80000 GCA_016801955.1 Conus betulinus | reverse complement strand
TGATATGACTCCGCCGTTGTTGTCATTACCAGTGAGCACTACTGATATGACTCCGCCGTTGTTGTCATTACCAGTGAGTACTACTGATATGACTCCGCCGTTATTGTCATTACCAGTGAGCACTACTGACATGACTCGGCGGGCAGCGCGGGGGTCTTCCACTGGATGGCTTCAAGGCGACCTGACAGTGATAACTCGGTGTGAACTCTGTGTGGACTACTGGTGCTGGGACTGTTCGCGACAGGACGCTGGACGGGCTGTGAATATTAAAGCTGGGAGGTGCGGTTTGAGCATAATGCCCGTAAGAGGATGCAAAAGATTGGACAGAAAAAGAAAAAAAACATGAAGAAACAAACAAATGAATATAAAAACAAATACATGAATACTTGTTCGAAATGGATAGGCTGACTTTTCCTTTTTTTTTTGTTATGTACGTTTTTGATCGTGACTGTGAACATGTATGTTCATGTCCCTCGTTGTATTCGGGTGAACTTTTCTGTGTAGAGTGTACCTCTTTTAAGTGTGGCAAGGGTCTGGTACGAACTGATTCGAAAACGTTTGTGTCAACCAGCAAGTCTGTCTGTCTGTCCGTCCGTCCGTCCGTCTTCTCTCTCTCTCTCTCTCTCTCTCTCTCTCTCTCTCTCTCTATCTGAGTGTGACGCCTTCACCCCCCCCCCCACCCCCACTCCTCTTTCCCTCCCTGTCTCTCTGAAACCGGTTTCTCTTCTTGGGTTGTCAACCTGCTCATGTCACGCTTAATTATGCTTGCAGCATTTTAAAAAAAAAAAAAAAAAGAAAGAAAAAAAAAAGACACGCTTGTGCGCAGCTCTTTCCTCTTTTTTCTTTTCTTTTTTTTTTTCTTTTTCTTCACTGTCGCGCCTAGTTGACAACGACAACTGTCACCGTTATTATGGCAGACCTCCAGTATAAAGACCCGAGTGTCTGAGAATAGTACAGGCTAGGGCGGTGAGGTTTCCTTCAGGGGATTCTGTGGTTAGATGTCTAGTCAGGGATCCGTCGGACAATTGGAGGTAGCGGTATGACCAGGTGCTACCATGACTGCGGGATCCGTTCGGACCTCCTGTTTGGAGAGGCCGTAGATGATCTGATTAAGAGAGAGAGAGAGAGAGAGAGAGAGAGAGAGGAGAGAGAGAGAGAGGAGGAGAGATGAGAGAGAGAGAGAGAGAGAGAGAGAGAGAGAGAGGAGAGAGAACGAACGAACGAACGAACGAAGTTTTATTTTACCAGGGTAATGAGATAAGCAATACAAATGCTTTTTTTTCCACCCAGCCCTGGGGCAAAAGGAAAGAAAAACAATTTAAAGATCAAAATAATGCATTTAAAGATCAAATTAATGCAAATACGTATATAAGAAGAACAAAGTATAACAAGAGAGAGAGAGAGAGAGAGAGAGAGAGAGGAGAGAGAGAGAGAGAGAGGGAGAGAGAGAGAGAGAGATAGGAGAGAGAGAGAGAGACCACACCGATGGGAGAGAAAAAAACGAAGTGATTTTGAAGGTCTTGTTTAAAAGAGAGAAAAAAAAAGACCGTAAAAGTCATTCAGAACTATATCAGAGCAAACGAGGAAGGATCCAAAAGTCACCTCATCTAACAGAACTGCAGAACAGATAGCGTGCGCCTGTGTCAGGATCCATCTCCCATTGCTTATAAACAGCAGTTAAAACAGCCGTATCAAATTACAGCACTGCATAATGGCTAACGCGTGGCTGTTCGAAAGATTCATTTCTCACTGGTGATAAACAGCATTAAAAAAAAAACAACATCAAATGTCGGCACTGCACAACGGACAGTTGGTGCCCATTGCAGGGTTCATCTCTTGCTGATTATGAAAAGCATTTTTAAAAAATCCATATCGACGTATGGCTCTGCAGAATGTATGCATGTGCTATTAACAGAAATAGGACAAACAGGGAGATACAGGCACCATATATATTAACAGGAGATGGGACAAACAGGGAGATACAGGCACCATATATATCAACAGGAGATGGACAAACAGGGAGAAACAGACACCATATATATCAACAGGAGATAGGACAAACAGGGAGATACAGGCACCATATATATCAACAGGAGATAGGACAAACAGGGAGATACAGACACCATATATATCAACAGGAGATGGGACAAACAGGGAGATACAGGCACCATATATATCAACAGGAGATAGGACAAACAGGGAGATACAGGCACCATATATATCAACAGGAGATGGGACAAACAGGGAGATACAGGCACCATATATATCAACAGGAGATGGGACCAAACAGGGAGATACAGGCACCATATATATCAACAGGAGATAGGACAAACAGGGAGATACAGACACCATATATATCAACAGGAGATAGGACAAACAGGGAGATACAGACACCATATATATCAACAGGAGATGGGACAAACAGGGAGATACAGGCACCATATATATCAACAGGAGATAGGACAAACAGGGAGATACAGGCACCATATATATCCACAGGAGATGGGGACAAACAGGGAGATATGCATGTGCCATTAACAGAAGATGGGGCAGGGAGACGGGATTATAGGTGTAATGAGCAACCACGTGTGTATGTAGTTTTGTAGATTTAGTTCAATACACAACGTGTACGCCACTGTTACGCTTATTTGCTTTTGATATGAATCATATGAATTTAGCGTACACGTTGTCTGTTTTGTCAGTCAGTGTGATTAGTTATTTGTGGTGGATGCGTGTGCGACCACGTTATCTTTTTTCTCTTCTGAGATCATAAAGTTGATTTAAGTAAAACAAAAAAAAAAAAAAAAAAAAAAAAAAAACCAAACATCTCTGTCTCTCTCTGTCTCTGTCTTGTCTGTCTGTCTGTCTGTCTGTCTGTCTGTCTGTCTGTCTCTCTCTCCTCTCTCTCTCTCTCTCTCTCTCTCTCTCTCTCTCTCTCTCTCTCTCTCTCTCTCTCTCTTTTCAGGATTAGTAAACTGTGCTTTTCGTAGATATTTGTCTGTTTGTTGTCGTTTCATTATAACCTAGTCGATCTTTTAAGATCCTTGTAGGCCTGGTTAAAAATACATGCATGGAAATGGCTATGTGTACAAAGATTGCTCTCCTTTTAAGGAAAATACCGCCACCCATACCCTTTGTAACTGAAGGAATTTTACGAGCGTTCTTTGTTTTCATGATGAAATATGCGTACCATCGTGTATGTTGTAACTGGAATATTTTTTGGTATTTGTGTCTAGGAAAGAGTATAGTATACAAAAGAAAAGCAAAAAGGAAGAAGAAAGGTTCAGAGCTGGAGTATTTGGTTCGTTTAATCAAAAATCTAATCATCTCAGCGACATCGGACAAATTTGAGTATTTGTCTTAGCTCAAACCTCCGCACTGTACAAATACCATTGAAAAACGTAAAAAAAAAAAAAATGATTACCTAAACTTAAGCCATGTACTTCACAATGACGACCCTCCGTCCCCACCCCCCCCCTTTGCTGCCTCTTCTGTTTCTGTACGGTGATCAAAATCAAGTTCATGATGAAGCACACCCCTTCAAAATTCGCTACGGCTGTTTTTTTTTTCCCCCAACTTTGTGTACGATGTATATTGCATCTGGTTAACCCACATCTCTCAAAGACAGAGAGAAAGGTCATGGTGCGCGTTTTCTGCCACAGCAAGACACAGGGCTGATGTGGAGCACACCGCACAATGAAGGGGCCCTTAGTCACATGGTTAGAGCTTTGGTCTGCGAGTTGACGGTCGTGAGTTCGAATCAGGCAAATTGGATTTATTTGGGTTCACACAAACACACACACACACACACACACACATCCTCTTGTGACCAGACCAGTATATAGGTACCTGATTCAGATCAGGGAAGGTTAAAGATGGCGGAAGGAGAGGATGGGCTACGCCGTCCATCATGCCGTGCCATAGACACGGCAAGCTTCCTGACAGTTCACCGCACCTAACGGCCGCCGATGGACTATGGAACTTCCTCTAATGCTGTAGAACATGTGCCTGGCTGTTGCCATCCTCTTTGTGCAAGTTCCTGATATTTTTTTTTTTTAATCCTCGGCAAAAAAAAAAAATCTGAGAGGTGTGTGTCTTCTACAGTACTGATGAAAAAGAAACAAAACGAAAACTTTAAACGGCCACCAGTCAAGTCCACGTCCCTGGCTAGATTGAGTTGGATACTGTGGTGGGCACACAGCCAGCCAGCACATAGCATCCCCACCTGTGCAGAATGTGCGGCAGTTAGCATGACACTGCCACCGCAGGCTCTTTTTTTGAGAATAGTTTGATGATTGGTCTATTTCCCAATGGTCTATCCACTGATGATTGGTCTGTTTCCCAATGGTCTATCCACTGATGATTGGTCTGTTTCCAATGGTCTATCCACTGATGATTGGTCTGTTTCCAAATGGTCTATCCATTGATGATTGGTCTGTTTCCCAATGGTCTATCCTTTGATGATGGTCTGTTTCCCAATGGTCTATCCATCGATGATGGTCTGTTTCCAATGGTCTATACATTGATGACTGGTCTGTTTCCCAATGGTCTATCCATTGATGACTGGTCTGTTTCCAATGGTCTATCACATCGATGAACTGGTCTGTTTCCCAATGGTCTATCCATTGATGATTGGTATGTTTCCCAATGGTCTATCCATCCACACCGAGCCTCCAGCTATTGGCCCACTGCCACACACCATTCCTGCCATTACACTCCTGCTCCCCCCCCCCTCCCCCTGGCTACTCTCCCAACCCCTTTCTATACCTCCTTTCACTTCTCCTTCCGCCTCCGACTTCCCCTCTTCTTCTTCTTCTTCTTCTTCTTCTTCTTCTTCAAAAAAACTTCTTCTTTTTTTCCTTAACAGCTCATCAGCTTGCAAACTGCTGGTTTAAACACAGCAGCAGTGTTTGTAAGTCGACCTTGATCGGCCATTGCTCTTGAATGGCCTGTATGCAACGACAACCTGCAGCAGATGAAAGGCTGGATAGTAAATTAATCGGGTATGTGAAGATCTGGTTGCTTGGGTTTATCTTCTTTAGTTTCTCAGTCCTAGGCACATTGCATGAACTGCTGTATTGCAGCTAGCTGACGCGACGTACCCCCAGGCTCATTTTTTTTGAGCCAGTTGATGGACTGGTCTCTTTCCCAAGGGTTCTATCCATCGATTGACTGTGTCTGTTTACCCAATGGTCTATACATTGATTGTTTGGTCTGTTTCCCCATGCAATGGCCATTACTACCAGCCACACCGAGCCCCAGATATTGGACAACTGACTGGCACACTCCCCTCACCCTATCTACAACTCCTGCCTCCCCCCCCACCCACCTCACCCCCCCTACCGGCCTCCAGCTTTGTTCCCATAGCCTCCCCACAACACCCTCCTCCATCTAAGCCACTCATGACCACCCCTCCACCCCGCTCCCTACCCCGTTCATTTAACTCCTTTCACGTCTCCTTCCCCCTAACGACTTCCCCTCTTCTTCTTTCTTTTTTTTGCCCTTCACCAGCTCATCAGAGTGCAAATCTCTGCCCCCCAAACCAAGCCCCCCCCCCCCCCCCCCACCTTGACCGGACTTTGCTCTCAATGGCAGGATGAAAAGAACCCCATGCAGCACGAAAGGCGGATCGGAATATTCTTCGCGAAAGCTAAATTAATTTTCTTGTGTTAAGCCACCACCCTTTGTTTTTTCTTTATCTTCTTTAGTGGCCTCTTCATGCCACCACAAACCGGACTCCCCAACCCCCCCACCACCCCCCCACCCACCCCCCACCCCCCCCGCTTTTCCCCCACCCCCCACTGTCCCTGCATACACACTTTCACTAACACAGACCTCTCTTCTTCTCTCCCTTCCCATTATCCCCGACATCTTTCTTCCCCCACCCACCCTAATATAACGCCCATCTGCGCGCTTACGTTTGCCGCTCTCCTTCTTTGGTATCGTGACTCACCGCTCGAGTGTCGATAATGCCGACGTATTCCAAATGTGCATCATGAATGAACTGAACTTTGACATGTCCTATGACGCAGTATTTTGATTAAATGTACATGACGTTTTATGAAAGTTTTAACTAGAGGCATCCGTTTAGTCTAGAGAATGAGTGCCTATATCTTCTATCAGTTTAACAATCAAGCAAAACTAACAAATCATTTTTTTTGTTGTTGTACAGGACTTGATGGTGTTGTACTGTATGGTTGCAAGGCATGGACACTGACGGCTGAAACTGAAAGGAAGATCCAGGCTTTCGAGTGTAAATGTCTGAGGAAGCTCCTTCAAATCTCCTGGAACTAGAGCACAGGACCAATACATATGTACGGAGCAGAAACTGAGAACCTTGCTGGACCTTTTTTTTTGGTTCCTAAGGAACCTCTCCTTTTCAACTGTGAAGAGACGCAAGCTGATATGGTTTGGGCACAACACTCGACACACACCAGTCTGTCCAAAACAATCATCATGCAAGGCACCATCGGGGGCGGGAGAAGAAGAGGAAGACAGCGGAAGAACTGGCATGAGAGCATCAAAGAATGGGACCGGACTCCATACACGTGAGCTGCTGCCGGCGGGGGCTGCTGACAGAGACAGATGGAGAGAGGAGGTTTGCGTCTGCGGTCCTCAGGTTTCCCCAACGACTACTTCTATAGTTACGGACCTGAGTGAGTGAGTGATGGTGTTGAAATAAATCATACAATCGTTCCGCTTGCGGTTTTAATGTGATTTCACTTGCTTAACTTACCGTAAACGATCAAGTCGTCTGTGTCTTAGCTCTCTTTGACAAGATATATCAACACGAGACGTTCCTTGGTTTTATGTTTTTGTGGTTCCTCTATTTTTTCTTTTAAGTAGAAATCGCATTGGATGGCCAAATCTTGATAGAGCGTAATCTGGTAATTGCTTCGTAATTTGTCTATATCATTTAACATTGATTGCCCAGTATACACGGCAATACTTTGTAACCAGTCACAATTACATGTCAGTTTTTCTAATATTGGAAATGCTGCCCACCAAAAAACGTTCATCGCATATGTCGTTCTTTATTAAGCGGTGACAGCTTTTAAACAGGAGATGGCTGAAGTGGGCTCATCAATATTTATCATTCTGCCACGTTTGGCGACGCTAGCACTTGTAATGGTTAAAAAAAAAAAAAAAAAAAAAAAAAAAAAAAACTTGGAAGCTGGGTTACTCAGTACAGATATAAACTCGCACGCGCCAGCGCACGCACGTGCATGAGCACCATCACATACACACACACACACACACACACACACACACACACACACACACACACACACACACATGTACATACATACACACACACGCGCGCGCGCGCGCGCTTCCAAACTACACTTTACGAATTGCTGTTAGTACTTGGATGCCAGAGCTCAGTGGGTTAGATTACCGAGTTCACTGTCAAAGGTCGCGTGTTCGAATCCCGCTGGCACCCAGCAAGAAACTTGCCATGTTCACTGCCCATCTTTAAGTGTGGTCCTGTGGATGAGG
>JADBJO010006012.1:52500-62500 GCA_016801955.1 Conus betulinus | reverse complement strand
AAGACAGTTATTAAAATTATTGAGTTATAAGTTGAGTCTCACAACTCCTTCGCTGTCTAAAACCATGCTGGGCGTTATTCAAGAAGTCATATTGTCAAGATGGTCAATTATGCTACTATATATTATATGTTCGAGTAATTTTGCTGATATGGATGTAAGAGATACCGGTCTACAGTTCTCTGCTTTTGTTTTGTCACCCTTTTTGAATAAAGGGACAATGCTAGCATCTCACCACTCATCAGGTATTACTCCCTGGTCCAGGAAAGCTTGGACTCCCTGCTCCAGAGAGTCTCTCTCTCTCTCTCTCTCTCTCTCTCTCTCAAGCTGGCATGTCGTAAGCTGCCGTCAGATGAACATAATATTTCCAGAACAAAGACACGAGAACGGTCCACTAAAGCAGAAAAAAAACAGCAGACGACACCTTTTAAAAGCTTGACTGACATTGCATTCCCAAAGCGTGAAGAGATGGAAGGGAGAGGAGTGGGGAGGGGATGGAAGGGAGAGGAGTGGGGAGGGAAGGGAGGGGAGTGGGGAGGGAGGGAAGGGAGAGGAGTGGGGGAGGGATGGAAGGGAGAGGAGTGGGGAGGGAGGGAAGGGAGGGGAGTGGGGAGGGAGGGAAGGGAGAGGAGTGGGGAGGGAGGGGAAGGGAGGGGAGTGGGGAGGGAGGGAAGGGAGGGGAGTGTGGGGAGGGAGGGAAGGGAGAGGAGTGGGGAGGGAGGGAAGGGAGGGGGGGAGTGGGGAGGGAGGGAAGGGAGGGGGAGTGGGGAGGGAGGGAAGGGAGAGGAGTGGGGAGGGAGGGAAGGGAGAGGAGTGGGGAGGGAGGGAAGGGAGGGGAGTGGGGAGGGGAGGGAGGGAGGGGAGGGGGGGAGGGAGGGAAGGGAGGGAGTGGGGGGGAGGGAGGGAAGGGAGGGGAGTGGGGAGGGAGGGAGGGAAGGGAGGGGGAGAGGGGGGGAGGGAGGGAAGGGAGGGGAGTGGGGGGGAGGGAAGGGAGGGGAGGGGAGAGGGGAGGGAGGGAAGGGAGGGGGAGGGAGGGAGGGGAGGGAGGGGGGGAGGGAGGGGAGGGGAGGGAGGGAGGGAAGGGGAGGGGAGTGGGGAGGGAGGGAAGGGAGGGGGGGGAGGGGAGGGGGGGAAGGGAGGGAGAGGGGAGGGAGGGAAGGAGAGGAGTGGGGAGGGAGGGAAGGGAGGGGGGAGTGGGGAGGAAGGGAAGGGGAGGGGAGGGGGAGGGAGGGAAGGGAGGGGGAGTGGGGAGGGAGGGAAGGGAGGGGAGTGGGGAGGAAGGGAAGGGGAGGGGAGGGGGGGGGGAGGGAGGGGAGGGGGGAGTGGGGGGGAAGGGAAGGGAGGGGGGGGGGGGGAGGGAGGGAAGGGAGGGGAGGGGGGGGGGGGGAAGGGGGGGGGAAGGGAGGGGAGGGGGGAGGAAGGGAAGGGAGGGGAGTGGGGAGGGGGGGGAAGGGAGGGGAGTGGGGAGGGAGGGAAGGGGGGAGGAGGAGGGGGAGGAAGGGAAGGGAGGGGAGGGGGGAAGAAGGGAAGGGAGGGGAGGGGGAGGAAGGGAAGGGGGGGGGAGTGGGGAGGGGGAGGGAGGGAGGGAGGGGAGAGGGGGGAGGGAGGGAAGGGAGGGGAGGGGGAGGGAGGGAAGGGAGAGGAGGGGGGGGAGGAAGGGAAGGGAGAGGAGTGGGGAGGAAGGGAAGGGAGGGGAGTGGGGGGGAGGGAAGGGAGAGGAGGAAGGGGGGAGGAAGGGGGGGGAGGGGGGAGGGGGGAAGGGAGGGAGGGGGAGGGAAGGGAGTGGGGAGGAAGGGGGGGGGAGGGGAGTGGGGGGGGAGGGAAGGGAGGGGAGTGGGGAGGGAGGGAAGGGAGGGGAGTGGGGAAGAAGGGAGGGGGGGGGAGGGGGGAGGGAAGGGAAGGGAGGGGAGTGGGGAGGGAAGGGAAGGGAGGGGAGGGAGGGGGGAGGAAGGGAAGGGAGGGGAGTGGGGGAGGGAGGGAAGGGAGGGGAGTGGGGAGGGAGGGAGGGAGGGAGGGGAGGGGGAGGGAGGGGGAGGGAGGGAAGGGGAGTGGGGAGGAAGGGAGGGGAGTGGAGTGGGGGGGAGGGGGAAGGGAGGGGAGGGAGGGGAGGAAGGGAGGGAGAGGAGGAGGAGGGAGGGGGGGGGGGAGGGAGGGAGGGAGGGGAGAGGGGGGGAGTGGGGGGGGAGGAAGGGAGAGGAGGGGGGAGGAGGGGAGGGAGGGGAGGGGGGAGGGAGGGAAGGGAGGGGAGGTGGGGAGGGAGGGAAGGGAGAGGAGTGGGAGGGAGGGAAGGGGGGGGAGAGGGGGAGGGGAGGGAAGGGAGAGGGGGGGAGAGGGGGGGAGGGAAGGGGGGGAGGGGGAGGGGGGAGGGAGGGGAGGGGAGGGGGGGGGGAGGGAGGGGGGAGGGAGTGGAGAGGGGGGAGGGAGGGAAGGGAGAGGAGTGGGGGGGAGGGAGGGGAGGGGAGTGGGGAGGGAGGGAGGGGAGGGGAGTGGGGAGGGAGGGAAGGGAGGGGGAGGGGGGAGGGAGGGAGGGAAGGGAGAGGAGGGAGGGGAGGGAAGGGAGGGGAGGGGGGAGGGAGGGGAAGGGAGAGGAGTGGGGAGGGAGGGAAGGGAGGGGAGTGGGGAGGGGAGGGGAGGGGAGGGAGAGGGGGGGGAAGGGAAGGGAGGGGAGGAGTGGGGAGGAAGGGAAGGGAGGGGAGTGGGGAGGGAGGGAAGGGAGGGGAGTGGGGAAGAAGGGAAGGGAGGGGGAGGTGGGGAGGAAGGGAAGGGGAGGGGAGTGGGGAGGGAGGGAGGGAGGGGAGTGGGGAAGAAGGGAAGGGAGGGGGTGGGAGGGGAGGGGAGGAAGGGAGGGGAGTGGGGAGGGAGGGAAGGGAGGGGAGTGGGGGAGGGAGGGAAGGGAGGGGAGTGGGGGGAGGAAGGGAGGGGAGTGGGGGGGGGAGGGAGGAAGGGAGGGGGTGGGGAGGAAGGGAAGGGGAGGAGTGGGGAGGAAGGGAGGGGAGGGGGGGAGGGAGGGAAGGGAGAGGAGTGGGGAGGGATGGAAGGGAGAGGAGTGGGGAGGAAGGGAAGGGAGGGGAGTGGGGGAGGGAGGGAAGGGAGGGGAGTGGGGAGGGAGGGAAGGGAGAGGAGTGGGGAGGGAGGGAAGGGAAGAGGAGTGGGGAGGGAGGGAGGGGAGAGGAGTGGGGAGGGGGGGGAGGGAGGGGAGTGGGGAGGGAGGGAAGGGAGGGGAGGGGGGAGGGAGGGAAGGGAGTGGAGTGGGGGGGGAGGGAAGAGGAGAGGAGTGGGGAGGGAGGGAAGGGAGAGGAGTGGGGAGGGAGGGAAGGGAGGGGAGTGGGGAGGGAGGGAAGGGAGAGGAGTGGGGAGGGAGGGAAGGGGAGGGGGAGGAGGGGGAGGGAGGGAAGGGAGGGAGTGGGGGAGGGAGGGAAGGGAGAGGAGTGGGGGAGGGAGGGAAGGGAGGGGGAGTGGGGAGGGAGGGAGGGGAGGAGGGAGGGGGAGGGAGGGAAGGGAGTGGAGTGGGGGAGGGAGGGAAGGGGAGTGGAGTGGGGAGGGAGGGAAGGGAGAGGAGTGGGGAGGGAGGGAAGGGAGAGGGAGTGGGGAGGGAGGGAAGGGAGGGGAGTGGGGAGGGAGGGAAGGGAGGGGAGTGGGGGAGGGAGGGAAGGGAGGGGAGTGGGGAGGGAGGGAAGGGAGGGGAGTGGGGAGGGAGGGAAGGGAGGGGAGTGGGGAGGGAGGGAAGGGAGGGGAGTGGGGAGGGAGGGAAGGGAGGGGAGTGGGGAGGAAGGGAAGGGAGTGGAGTGGGGAGGGAGGGAAGGGGGAGTGGAGTGGGTTGAGATAAACTGTGGGATGAACACTACACGAGTCTTCTCATCTTCGTGGGCGACGTTGATCGAGCCGGCGACTGTACGCTTGTGCGAAAGCGCTGACTGTGTGTGACCCCCGTTCTCTCCAACCCGTGTCCGTCTCTCTGTATTGCTATGCACGTGCCGCTTTGTAATTAATGTTCCGGCACAGCTCACCTGCTGCGCAAAACTTTGCTTACTACGTGAATCTCTTGTTAAGACAAAGTGTAAGCATCCTTCTCTCCTACTCTGCTTCTTTCCGTGTCAAATCCGATCCATCTTCAGTACAAGGGAGATAAATGTTGACACGCAGTCAGCGTACAGAAAGAAGCTGCATCTGTTTCTAAACCAAGTTCACGTATCAAACAAAGCTTGACGCCGCGCCCAAACTGTGAGGAATGTGGATTATACATTACAGGTATATCACAACACACACAAGCATTTTGCTGCAGATTGCACAAAGATCTGTCTGTTCTGAGATGATACAGGCCTACCTCAAACGTGCGCAGTTGAGGATTTTGTTTTTTCACCCCAAGTCACTGGATCAAAACTTGTTTAGACACAGACATTGTTACAAGTGAATCTTTTAGTATATCAGGATTTGACAGGGTTGTGGATTTCAGGTCTTAGCGTTTGAATTTGTATTCATACATAGTTCCGATCTGAACTTTGCAGCCCTGACTGATGTGGACCTAGAATTTCAGGTCAGCTGGGCTCAGAACAACAACAGTTAACCCTTCGACCTGTGAGTAATATATTCCGATTTTGAATAATAGACAGGTGTTACAGGAAGCAGTTAACAATAATAATTAGAAGAAGAAGAAGAAGAACAATAAAACAATAATAATGATGATAATAATGATGATAACACAAAATAATAGGAAGGTGTTACAGAAGTGTACATGGGCATGTGTATGCAGGAGCAAACACAATCTAATGAATTCTCTCCCCTTGCGTGCTAGTGGCAACGTTGCAGCTGTGCTGGCAGGAACAGCGTAAAAAACAAAAGCCATCACGAAAGGGGACACAATCTGGCCCTAGCGCCAAGAACTGCTTCAAACTGATGCATCAACGCGATCACAGCTTCTGCAGGCATGCTGTTTGCAGGAATGCTTTGCAGCTTGACTGATTATGGCATTCAATATACGTGGTGCGGAGTCACTGCGGTCTTTTTCTACCTGTCTGTTCAATGCAGGTTGAAGCGATCTGGCTTAGTTATTGAGGTGGAGAGCAATAAATTAGGTTTACAAGCTGACTGGGAATCTGCTTTTTCATCTTGGCAGAGGAGATGCTGGAGTGCACACGATGGATCTCCGACTTTGCTCTGAATGCATGGTGACCGTACAAGTGTGTCGGCTGAACATTTTACACAGTGCGTCGTTCAAACTCTCTGTCTTCCATCAAGGCATCTCTTAAAACAACACTCTTCACCTATCAACAGCAGTTCTTTCTCCCCCTTCCTTGCCTATCAAATTGATTCTGCGACTAATGTGTGTGTGTGTGTGTGTGTGTGTGTGTGTGTGTGTGTGTGTGTGTGTGAGAGAGAGAGAGAGAGAGAGAGAGAGAGAGAGAGAGAGGATGCGCGCATGTTGTTGTGTCCGTAGTTGTGAGACAGTGTGTGTGGGATCGTGAGAGAGAGAGAGAGAGAGAGAGAGAGAGAGAGAGAGAGAGAGAGTGTGTGTGTGTGTGTGTGTGTGTGTGTGTGTGTGTGTGTGTGTGTGTGTGTGTGTTGTTTGTTGTTGTGAGACAGTGTGTGTGGGATCGTGTGAGTGTGTGTGTGTGTGTGTGTGTGTGTGTGGTGTGTGTGTGTGTGTGTGTGTGTGTGTTTCCTACTACAGCCAAAGCTGCACCTGGCTTTTGTCAGAAGATCAGCCAGGACCAAAACATATTCATTGGACAGTCCATCCCTTGACCCATACTGTGTCTGACTCAGAGGAGGATCCATTGACACTGACATTGAGGGTGGGATTAACATCCTATCAGCCTGAGGCCCTTAAGGACAATTATACTGCAGACGTAGGTCTGCATCATTGTGGCAACTGCTGTCGCCGACAGTAGTGAGCGAGTTGCTGTGGGGGGTCGTCGTATTCCTCTCTCTCAGAGTTCGTGTTCCTCTTGAACGTTGGTTCAGTTTTGGTTTCTTGGTCGACGACGATGGTCGTCGGTGTATGTGTTCTTTTTCAAACGTTGGTTCGGTTTGGGTTGTTGGTCGACCGACGATGGGCGTCGGTGTGTGTTGCCTTCTTTCCCCAAACATCAGGCTGTCTTCAGGAGCACCGAGCGGCCTTCTTCATGCTCGGGTGGCGATGGTCCTGTGCCGCGTGAGGCCGCCTGAAGGAGGGAGCAGGACGAAGGTCGCTGGAACGCTGCATGAGTCCCTAATATTCGGTGGGTACTTGCAGACCAAGTATACCAAGACCACCATCATACAGTGCTACGCACCGACAGAGCAAGCCACGGAGGAGGAGAAAAGACCTGTTCTACAACATCCTACAGGAACAGATAGACAGGACACCACAGCATGACATCCTACTTCTTATGGGAGACTTCAATGCGAAAGTCGGGGCGGAGAACACCGGGTATGAGACTTGCATGGGACAAGAGGGAGTGGGAGATAGAAATGACAATGGACAGCGTTTTGCAGATGCGTGTCTTGAAAATGGTCTGGTGATAGGTGGTACCAGCTTCCAACACAAAACCATCCACAAACTGACATGGGTATCACCAGATGGAAGAACCAGTAACCAGATAGACCACATTGCCATCAACCAGAAGTGGAGGAGCTCCATGAAGGACGTAAGAGCCATTCGAGGAGCTGACGCCAGCAGTGATCACCATCTTGTGTTATGCAGACTCCAGCTGAAGCTCAAGAGAACACACAAAAAAACAGAAGTGAACAACTCTTTGACTCGAGGAAACTGACCAGTGAGGTGGTGAAAAAGCCAGTTTACCATTGAACTTTAGTACAGATTCCAAGTCCTGGACAGCACACCAGCAGATGACATCAACGCTCTGTGCGACAATGTACAGAAAGCTTTCATAGACACCAGCAAGGCCGTGCTGGGCTACAGAAGAAGAGAGAGGAAGGAATGGATATCAGACACCACATGGCAACTCATAGAGGAGAGAAAGATGGCAAAACTCGGCACGCTCACTGGAACAGAAGATGAGAGACAAACATCCGCCGAAACGTACAAAGAGAAAAACAAAGAAGTGAAGAAGAGCACAAGGAGAGACAAGCGACAGTTTGCGGACAACTTGGCAGCAGAGGCCCAAGCTGCAGCAGAGAAAGGAGACTCCAGGACCGTCTATAAGATTACCAAGACCCTAACAGGCGGATTCACCAGCAAAACACAGCAGTGAAGGACAAGACCGGGAAAGTTTTGACAAAAGACGAAGACCAACTCAACAGATGGGCAGAACATTTTAGAGAGATATTAAATAGACCGGACCCAGATGAGGAAGCCACCATCGAAGACATGGGTTTCAACTTAGAGATGAGACGTGGACGCATTACCCAACAGGAAATTGTGGAGGCTATCAGGCAGACAAAGGGCAACAGGGCACCAGGTGAAGACAGAATCACGGCAGACATGCTGAAGGCAGACCCCAAAACGAGCGCAAAGGCTTTAGTGAAACTGTTCAATTTTTCAGCCCAACCCCATAAAGAGTGCCCACCATATCTGCTGCCCCACTTCAGCGCGTGGCTTTCCAGACCACGATAGTTGCAGTCAGGCAGCGCTCCTCCAATCGCTCCACATCTCCAGGAGCCGTCCCCGGCGACACATGCTAGACCCGTCGTCACCCATGTCGCTGGAAGGTTGACTGCGCCGCCCGACGCTGATCTCTCACATCAGTGCTAGTTCGCTGCGAGTGTGGCGTAGCAGCGCACGCCAGGTAAGAGGTGGCTCTCCTTTGAGGGAGGCAGATCCAGAGTCTGCTTCTTTTTAGTACAGCACGATCCACGTGACCCTTCATGATCCTGTGGTCTGCTAGACTTTTCACTGCCAAATCCTTGTGCTCTACCAAGGGCGTAGCAACACGAGAAGTCTACAAACCACGCACAAACTCTGTTATCCTTGCTGACAAATGGTATTGAAAAAAAAATATACGGACCCAAAATTCCCGGATGAGATCGTCTTTTTCACATTCAAAATATTTTCCCCCTAGCTGAGCAGGGAGATTTTCATCTTCTCAAACTGCGTTGACCTTTGTTTGTAACCCCCGAACTCTGACCTGCAACAATAACCTCATCCACGCGGGGCGAGGCGAAGGAGTTAAAATCCCTTTCCCCTCTCCCCCCCCCCTCCTTCCCTCCCGCCCTCTCCCCTCCTCCTCGTTCCGGTGATGTTTCTAGAGTGGCGGGAGTGGTGGAGCTAGCCAAAGAGCGGAGACAGGAGAGTGGAAGGGGATGGGGGTGGGGGGTGGGGGAAGAGTCAGCGATGGGGGATGAGAGGGTGAGCACGCAGAGCGGCGATGTCATCGGTGTGATAGTAAGGCAGGATCTTACCTTCTGATACCTTATCCTCCGCCTGTGTCCATGGTTGGCAGAGCGCTAGTCACGCGTATCCTCCATAAATTAAACTGCAGCGTTCACTTCGGAGAGCGCTGACGGTATATTTTGTGTCTGAACAGTGTTATTTACATTCGGCACCTGGCTTGTCATTACGACGCACTAAGATATACGGTGTCGGTGCCAGTGTGACGCGCACGCACGCAGAGAGAGAGAGAGAGAGAGAGAGAGAACATGCGTAAGTATGTGCATGCGAGAGTGCACACACACTCACTTGTGCACGTGCGCGCATGCGCGTGTGCGTGTGCGTGTGTGTGTGTGTGTGTGTGTGTGCAAGGCGTGTGTATGTATGCGTCAGTGTGTGTGTGTGTGTGTGTGTGTGTGTGTGTGTGTGTGTGTGTGTGTGGTCTTTTCTCCTCCCCTTCTTCCCACTATCATGTGTCAAACTCCAGCTAAAAATTGTGGGTAACCATCTCTCTCTCTCTCTCTCTCTCTCTCTCTCTCTCTCTCTCTCTCTCCAGACATGCACACACGCGCGCATGCGTGCATACACGCGGGCGCGCACACACACACACGCACACTGATACACAAAGCGCACACATACATGCACATGCACCCGCGCGCATTCACACGGACACATATACACAAAAACATGCATATGATGTGAGAGCGTGTACGCGCGCATACACAGCACGCATGCACACACACGCACGCACGTGCGTGCGCACACACACATACATATACACACGCACGCACGCACGTGTGTGCGTGCGCGCGTGCACACACACTCACACACTCTCTCTCTCTCTCTCTCTCACACACACACACACACACACACACACACACACACACACACACTACACTCAATTATCGTCAATGGGCCTAACTCCTCTATGCCTCAGAACAATACCGCTACTCACAGAATCACTATGTAGCATGCGTCAAATTGGAAAGAACTGGAAACAGAGGTCCCACATAACTTGGGGGATATTGAGTCCTTTTCTGACCCACGTGTGCAAGAAAGTGGCAGAACTTGTTCTCACTCAACCAGTCTATTCATTCACAAGCACGATGGTCGGCAGAGAGCGAAGGGAAGGGGGAGGGAGGGGAGTGGAGGCAGAAAGAATGTGGGGTGATGGTGTAGCAAGTTGTTGTTGAGTCGGGGGTGGGGGTGGGGGGGGGTGGATGGGGTGGGGAGGGGGCCGTGCATATACAACTTTTTGTTGACGTGTCTCTGAAGATGACATTTTTTTTTTTCTCGCTCCACCGGAAGCACTCTTTGAGCCGCGTTCAGATTTGTTATTTTTCAGAACTGGATTACAACAGGAGGTGTCCTGGATCTTCTCTATTTCGGTAAGCCCACATCCTCCCACTCACAATCGGCCGCTGTGTGTCTTCCCACACCCTGATTGTTTTGACTGCTCACAGTGATGTCGAAGGTATAATTTATGTCCGCGTACATCGAATACACATTTTGCTATCATTAACAGGGGCCTGAACTTTTAAGCCCTTGCTACACCGGGCGAGCCAGTGACAGGAACCTAAACTGTTAAGCCCTTGCTACACTGGGCGAGTCATTGACAGGGGGCATAAACTGTTAAGCCCTTGCTACACCGGGCGAGTCAGTGACAGTGACCTAAACTGTTAAGCCTTTGCTACA
>JADBJO010006012.1:40000-42500 GCA_016801955.1 Conus betulinus | reverse complement strand
TATGTGCCATGGCCTAACCCTCAAACTGCCTCATTACATTTATCGCGGTCCCTCGAAACAAGCCCCTCAGTTTTTTTTTTTGCAGATGTGTCCAAGACAGTCATCTCTAATCGCACGTCAGAAAGACAAGGTCGAGTTGCGTGTAGTTTGCCACTGCTAGGCCAACTGTCCGCGTGTGCTATGAATTATGACATGGGCTGACGGTGACATTGGCAGGGTAAAAAAAGAGACGGCAGGACCGCGAGCACACACGACTGCTGTGCGTGCGTGGGCATTCTGTTCTGCTTGCCGTCAGGTGGGAAGTAGTCGGAGTTTCGGTAACCACGCAATGGGATGAAAGAGAACTTAAAAAGTTTAGAGAACAGGGGTATTTTTCAAATGTCGTCGGAAGGGAACGCTTTCAAAGTTTTTGTGATCAACGACAATGCAACAGGGCGACTGTGACGGTATAGATCTAGAATGGATGCAACATTCCAGCGACGAGGAAAGCGATGACGAAGTGGACAGAGATGGGTAAGTAACTAGTCTTGATTGCGAATCAACAATCAGTCTAGTTTGCCTAATTCAGGGTTCATGCGAAACGTGCAGCACATTCGATTTACCCATTTCAAACGTACCATCAAAAACAACTGCTTTGCCTAGCTTTGTTGATAACACATGCGCATACCCACACTCTCACCCCCACCCTTTCCCACCTCCAAGCTGTCTGCAAGACTGTCGCAATTTGGCGCGCTTGCTTGATTGAGCAACGTGACTAAAGTTATGTAAATCTTATAAACAGTTGTTTAACTCCGGGCTGTATATCAATTTTGGGGAAGAAACTTTTACTTTTCCTGTTTTTAATCCAAAAAGGTTTCGGAATTGGTGTTGCATTTTCATGTCGTGATATTGGCATTTAAATTTCTGGCATATCAAACACTAAAGCAGACGACACAAATCACATGGCTCTTCCAAAAACGTAAAATTAACTCGTGACTCAAAGTTACAAACTCAAATTGTTAAGTTTGAAAGTAGGAACAGACTGGAAAAGAGGGAGACAGTTTATAGAGGTTTATTAATATTGAAACATATTTTTACTCTTTTTTCACCCCCAAAGAAAAGTTAATTGGGGGGGGGGGGGGGGGGGGGGGGGGGGGGGGGCTTTTTGTTTGTTTGTTTTTAGATAAAGTTCTTTTAGATGATGGTCGGTGTGTTTGTCGTATGTTTAGAGAATCGCGTTGGTGAACGGTTACCAATTTAAGTAGATGTCCCCAGGTGTAAGTATTTTTTAGTCCGTAAGAACATTATTCATGTTATCTTTATGATAGGCCTATTCGTTCAGATGTTTAGTAGTCCGTGTTTGCCGTTTTCTTCGAGTGCTGAAAGTTATACATTGTCATATTCAAATAAAGTTGGTACTGATGAAAGAGGAAAGCATCATCAGTTTTTAGGATCTGCTTTATTTTCTTATAAACTACGTAATGGGGGGGGGGGGGGGGGGGGGGGGGGGGGGGGGGGGGGGATTTCGTTTCTGGATTCACGGTAGTGCGACCGTTTGGAAGTATGCACTTTTAAATGATAGTCGTGCCCTTTGAGACTAAAAACCGAGGCACCGTGTGTGAACGCACGCTCAACATTTTGCACACACGTAAAATCCCATCACCAACTTTTGGAAGAGAAGGCCAGTTTGGCCGTTGGTATGGATGACAAGTTACACATAGCAATCACCTTCCCCGAAGTTGGAGTGTGGCTGCCTTAATGGCGGGATAAAAAAATGGTCATACACACAAAAAGTGTCAGAATCTTCAACTCGATGAAGGTGGACACTCAAAGAAAAGAAGAAGAGGGAAGGTTAAAAAAGTTGTTAAAAAACAACAACAACAACAACAAAAAAAACTACAACTAGCAATACAAGAAGGCATCACACCACAGATGGGAATGAACAACAAATGCTGAAGCTTTTGAAGAGGACTGAAATAATTGTAGCAGTGGATTTGCCCACAGTTCTCAGGGATGGTTTCTAGCCTGGGTCAAAAGAAAATGGATTTATTGAATTCTTTGGGTGTGCATATTAATACCAGCTGATGACAAGGCCACCTAAAAGACAAGTTGGGCAGGTGGTGAGGTAGTTTCATATTCAACCCTTTGGCAAAATCAGTTGACCAGGAAAGCTGTTGTGTATGCTGACTGGACTGTGGGAGAGGGGGCGGAGGTGTATAATTTGACTTGATCAAAAGGACTGCGGATTAATCCAAAATGAGCTTTTGTCGGTACGAACTCGATAGTTTATGATGATTTAAATATAAACCATTGTTGGATTTTCATTGATCTTCTAATCTGTTACTCGCAAAACATCCAAAGCGAAAGTAAAACTAATAAGATTTTCAAACCAGTGTGGAACAGTAGATGACAGCAGAAGCAATTTAGAGAAGTGTGAAAAAGAGTTCTATCTTTTTGGTAATAACAATTCTTGAATAAGAATAGCCAGATAAATTATTGAATAAAGATATACCACTTGTTG
>JADBJO010006012.1:22500-35000 GCA_016801955.1 Conus betulinus | reverse complement strand
GTCTGCACAGATTAGGTCTCTGAAAAAAAAAAAAACTTTAGGAAAAAAAAAAACACTTATCACAAGCAGGGATTGAACCGAGGATCCTTGGACTAAGAAAACAACACTTTACCCGTCAGTCCATCCAGGTCTCTATTCAGTATACTGAGTTGTGGCTGTTCTGACTCAAGGTGCATGGAAGGCTACTTGCCACCGAGTTCCAAACTAACGACATTTATTGTCTTGTCAGGGAGCCACAGTGAGACAACCTGCCCATGAAATGGAGAGGATGTGACATCACATGCTGGTCGTTCCCGTGACACACCCTGTGGATCATGTGACACAAAAGACCTTTCTTGTGTACCGCTGTGGCATAGAACTTTTAAAGTGGGACATGGCCCTTCGTGGTTTTCAGCCCAGTCCACTCTACAGGGCCATTTCAGGGCCGTAAACGCACTGGGGGGAAAAGGTTATATCTTGAAAAAGAAAGAAAAGCAAAAGCTCACATCTTATGAAAAGGTACAAAACAACAAAGAGTATGTATGCACCCATAAATGAGCAAATTATGAACATTCTGAAAGCAGATAAGATTAAGCAGTGTTGAGAGTGCTACCATTCTGATCGATTTCATATTCTCAGATTAAAAGAAAATCTAAAAACATTGATGAACGCAACCTAGTGTTTTAAGGAAAATGCATGAAATGATTATATGGTCAAACAGAGACCGTAGAGTGGAAACTATCGTGCCAGCTTTGGACAGTCACACTGAGTACAGTTTTCACTATTTGATCGTAGGATTACAACTAGACGGTTGGCATGTCATGACTTGTAGCCAGAACAAAATGCGTCAAAGCTTTTCCAGTAGTCAGAATGGTCCACACAGGTAGAAATTAGTTGACAGTAAAGCAAGACCAAACTATATTTAAGCAGAGTGAAAAGAGGATGACAGGAATCAGAACGTTCAGAAGGTGGAGGAGCTATTTGTACTGACAGGGCCCCCGCATCCCAATAAGGGAAGGCATTGAACTGATACTTGTCAGTTACAACTGATCAGAAAGAAGACTGTCAGTTGTAGAGCATAAAGAGACCCCGAAATAATGACTTCGAAAGTTATTATCAAACTTAGCGGGATGTGGTGTAGCGTATATGGACTAGTCCGCACGCAGTGACGCCTCCTTGATGAAACTGAAACTGAAACTATTAAATGCCGTTGTACTAAAGAAGAGAAAATTGATCATGGAGGCGCCAAAATGATGAAGGTACAGACTGAATGAGAGGAAGTTGGGAGGATGGACAGGGTTGATGAGAAGAGGAAAAGGGAGGTGATGTTGATGGGGGGGGCGTTGGAAACAGGACAGGATGAAGTGTTCATGATCTGGAGGGTGCAGTCACCACCCAAACAAGCGTCTGTCACGGCACCATCACAACCTACCGTAATGGAACGATCAGCATCATTGTCAGAGTCAGCAAATGCCATTCATCAGATTTCTGAAGGACACTGAATTTTGCATGAAACGAAATGCTGTTCATTCAGTTGTATTTGGAAATTACCCTTACAAATGCAGTGTTCATAAGAAAACATAAAAGATGACTAACCAGCTTTGCACATATCTGTATTGCTGTGTCCTGGTTGATGCTGGTTTCACCGGGGTGGCACAGAAGACGAAACAGTCAAAAATAAAACCCACCTACCCCTCCACCCAGCACCTTGAACAAACAAATCCATATTTACAGCAACAATCTTTAAGCAAAAAGCAGTTTAATACAGACCTCTGGTTTTGAACGTGTCTTTATCTCCAATGTTCAACTCTTATATTTCGGTCTTACAGTGTCTGTCTCCATCTTAACCCCCCCCATGATGTACTATTCTCTTCCTTTCTCTGTCTTTCCCCTGTGCTTAAATGTTTTCTCTTGTTATATAAATGGAATGCCATCATGTTGTTCCTTACAGTCTGTGTTCTGTTGTTTTTGTTTTAACAGAGGAGTGCCTGTCAGTTTTTTTACCCATGAGCTGTCTTGCAAAGGCCGTTTACGTCGGCTTCTTGTACGAAATCCTACTTCACGTGAGTATGATTTTCTTCCACAGACTTTAATGACAGATTTGACATTGTTTTTTTTATATAGACAAATTAATTATTAATATTTATTTATGGTATTATTGTAACCGGACATTAAATGTTACTGTAATGATATACAAAATTATTTTTTAATCTGAATTTTCTAACAGATTTAGATATTCTATGAGCATGTAATCGTCATAACTGTTTTGTTTTTGTCTTAGAATATGGTCAGAATCAGCAGGAAACAATTATATTTAGTTTTCTTTTTTTCTGCTTGAAGCTTCAACCATCAAATCATGCATGTGTACAGTCACACTGCAGCAAATATGTGTCTTAGAATTCACCCAGGACATTACAGAATTTTGATTATATCCTACTCATGTTTCAGAATATTCATCTAAGATGTTTACATGATTTGCATCACATCAGATTTAAAGTGGTATGCATTATTAAAGCATTGAGTCCTCTGGCCTACGATCTCTCTTGCAAAATGCACATTTCAGTGAAAAAGAAAAGATGCTGTTAGGATGTAAGCATGCCCACTGACGTGCATGCGCGCACGCACACACACACACATACGCACACACGCACGCACACGCATGCACAAAGCACACAAGCATGCAGGCATGTATTCACACATACACAGACACTCACAATCATTGGCATCAGATGAAATACAGTGCATATGTTTTTCTCTTTTTTTTGAGAGTGCATGCTTGGGCAGGGTTTTTTGTCGTAAATTTATGAAAGATGGGTCTTCACTTGGGTTTCTGTTATAGCAATAACTTTCAGTATTGTTAATAAATCAAATGGCATCATTATTACACACAAATGGAATAGATTGTGATGTATCGTCTTTAGGTATTGTTCAGTCAGTCAAAGTTGAACAAATGTCTGTGTGTGTGTGCGTGTGTGTGTGTGTTTCATTGGGAATAATGAAGATTCTGCTGCCTCAACAGTGCTTGCAAGCATTATTTGATCTACTCCCAGCTTCTCCCCACCCCCACCCATTCTCCTTTTCTTCTTACACTAAAAGTGTATATTAGAAAGCAAGAAATATTGATGTTGTGTGTGTGTGTGTGTGTGTGTGTGTGTGTGTGTGTGTGTGTGTGTGTGTATGAAAGCGAATGTATGTTTGTTAGGAATGTATGGTCCATACATCATTCATTGACTTCTTTCATTGACATGGGATAGACTGTATTGTGTAGGTATTGGTTAGTTGAACAAGTCTTTTTTTCTAAATGAAGATTTTTGTTTCAACAATGATGTGAGCATATTGCATCCTCCGCCAGCATCCCTGCACCCCACATTCTCCCATCCTTTCCCTTTTTACATTAATTAACATGTAAAAAAAGAAAAGATTTGTGTGTGTGTGTGTGTGTGAAAAGAAGAAAAGCCTACAGTATGTGTATATATACATATGTATCCAAGTATATATTTATGTCTGTATCACTGACTGACTTCTTGAATTTGTCTTTGCCATGAAATGACTTCTTGGCGGTGCGTCCATGCTTAAAATGTTTGTGAGGGAGTTTTATCACACCGCTGAATTCATGTGGCACACATCGTACCCACTTGAGGTTGTCACTGTCTCTGTTACAGTACTTAAAGCTGAAGTTGAACTGTGCTCGATCCCTTTGCTGGCTGTGTTATATGTGGCATGAAGAGAACAGCGTAAAAAAAGTGGTACAGATAGTTATAGTGTTGTTTGGTGTTTCAGGTATTTACAGCGCTGTCTTTGACCTTGTGGCCAAAGTGTTGATATGTATGCTGTACGTCATCCGCGTCTGTCTGGATAACCACAAAGTCTATGCCTGGTGAGCCATTAACGCTTCTCAAATGGTTGTGTCGTCGGCCAGGATGATGGTGTTTTCTGTGTGTCCTTTTTTTTTTTTAGTGCTTGAAGTGTTGATGCAGGATATTGTGTTTCAGAAGCTCTAGGAATATTGTTGTTATTGCTGCCATGCTGCTCATTTTGGCCGTGCATGGTCACCCTGGTTTTGTCTTATCTTGACAGTCCAAAGGGAGCGATCAAGTCATGGTAAGGCACCCCACCAGCAGAGACGCTGCACTGCTGCTGAGTCATTTTGGTGGTGTTCACTGGTGCCTGTTCAGATCCACCCTCACACAGAACACAACAAGTACATCCTCTGCTGACAACAGTCACTGCATGAACGCGGGCCCATTGTGATCCCAATGAACTAGCCCTTACTGACCCCTGAAACTCAGCACAGTCAAGGTTGGGAGAGGAAGTGGGAACTATGGTCACTGCAAAACCAAGGCCCACGCAGACCTTGAGATATCTTTTTGATGATTTGTGAGGAAGATGAAGATGAGGCTGTTGTGTTCTGTTCTGGTCGGAGACTACCTAACAGGGCTGTACTTTGCTGTTTCTTTCATAATGTATATTGTCAGCACTCAATACATGGCTGAGAGATACAGTCACCTGCAGTGTTGGTCAGGAAATGTGAGCAACATTCCCCAGAGACCCATCCATTACAGAGATGAAATCTGACAGCAGTTCCAGTCTTCCCATTTGAGCAAACAGCATGACACGGAACTGGACAGGAACCAAACAGGTGGTCCAAAGAAATAGATGTCTGTTAGGGGATTCAAACCACATTCTTCTGCCAGTGGTCCATAGCCTGTGACTGGTACTATTGTATTATGCTGGTGTGTTGTCATATGTTCATTTTGTGTAAGCGTTTACTTTTTTCCCTGACTTTTTTCTTTGAAAATCTGAGTTTCAAATGGCATTACAGCTGAATCCATGTTTGAAATTCTGAAATGGTGTGGCCTAAAGAGTGTCATTCAGAATGGACTTTATGGCATGTTTTTATTTCATGTCTTTTTTGCTGTCTGCTTATCTGATAAAAGTATAAAAGACTCTCATTTTTGTGTTTTTTGTGTGTGCTCCAACTGTTAACTGCACTGTATCAGGTGAAAAAAAAGCAAAGTCTGTAGTTCATGTTTTCCTATTCAAGGCAAATGCTGTTAAAATGAGTTCACAAGGAGATTCACAAGTGCCCACGTAGAACCTGCATGTTACATTGGTACTATGTATTGTTCAGGTGCTCTCCTGTGTTCATTTATTACCCAGGATATATTTCATCATTTACTGTGATAAACTGCAGTGACATCTAGCCATCACAACATGTTGTCTCCCTGCCCTCCCCCAATCCATCCCCCCCCCCCCCCCCCCCCCCCCGAATCCTTGAAAACCCACTCTATCTCCTTCCTTGCCTCCATCACTCCATCCCCCTCACATTCCTCCTCTTCCCCCACTCCTTCCTCCCATATTCTTCTGGTTTGAAAAATTCTTGATTGGAACATCTCTAACCTCCTCCTTTCTCACCACTCACTCGTAAACTTTCCTGCCAATTTATTTTTTGAAAAATTTTGGTGTGTGTTCTGACATTTCTACCATGTTCATGCCAGACCAGGGCAAATGCTCATGGCTTGAGTTGACCCAGACCATTTTTCTCTCTCTCTTCTACAGTGAAGAGTATGGTTTTTGTTCTCTGTACCATGACATTGATATTGATGTTTGATGAGTGTATGTAGGTTACCAGTATCACAGTTTATGACCTGGGTTTTGACTAGAAAGAGTTCACTCCCAAAATCTACTTCTGGGAGCCAGAGTGACGGTCAGTTGTGTACTTTTGTCAGCTGTGGCCATTCAAAAAGAAGTCATTGTTAGATGGGAAACCATACATACATGCATGCACAAATGCACTGTGAATGCATGCATAACACAACACATGCACACATATGCACAATGCATGCACATGCTTGTGCACACTCACTCATGCATGTGCACATGCGCACTCGCATGTGCACGTGCACACACACACACTTTGTTTTACTCACAGTCACACACACACATGTGCTTACACACACACACACACACACACACACACACACACACACGCACACACGCACACACACACATGCGCACACACACACACCAGAGAAATGGGAAGGACTCCAGTTTCTGTCCGTCTCTTCTCTCTGTATTTCTCTCTCTCTCTCACTTTCTCTTTCTCTCTTTTACACACACACACACACACACACACACACACACACACACACACATACACACACACCAGAGGAATGGGAGGAACCTCGCTCTCTCTCTCTCTGTCTCTCTGTTTGTCAGTCTGTCTGTCTGTCTCTCTCTCTCTCATACACACACATCTTTCTCCTATAGGTTTTGTGTGTGTGTGTGCGTGTGCGCACGTGCGCACCCATGCTAACCTCCCAACCAGACAGCCCCGTACCAACACTAACACCTTAGATGTCAGCCACCAGCAGAAACAACCCAACCCAACACACCAGAGGGTCCCCTGACACATGGGGGAACAGAGGAAACATGATGCCAACTTCTTTGTTCTTTGTTTCCGGATACCTACACTTGAAAGCGAGCTAAACAACAGGCTTGGTAACAAGTTAAAAGGGGGGGAAAAAAAAAAACAAAAAATCCACTCAGGTCTCATTTTGTGGTTTGGTTATTGGAACTGTTTGTAAACCCTAAATGCCCATCCCACGCCCCTCAGAAAGTTGGCGGTTTGACTGGCAGTTAATTAAAAAGAACACGGGTCCTGTCTTTCAGTGTGTCACTTTTTGTGGAGTAACTTGAGATGGGTAGTGGAGTGGATGATGGGGAGGGGTGGGGGAAACCATGGATGGGGGGAGGAGTAGATGGGATGAAAGCGGAAAGGGGGAGGAGGGGGGGGGGGGGGGCGTCAAGGTCTCCAACTTCCATAGGTTGACAGGCAGCTGTTTTTTTTTAGGGCTTTGTGTAGTGTGTTTCTTCAGTGAGGGGAGAGAAGTGTTCACCTTTAACAGGACCGTTGGTGACCTGCAGGATAGAGAAAGGATGGTGCAGTAGTGGGGAGTGCAAGAGGAGGGAGGTGAAAATGTTCAGCTTGGGGGCAAGGTTAAGAAGCTGAATGGATTGAGGTTCAAAGCACTGTGTATTTGGGGGTGAGTCGGAGGGATGGGGAGTGGCAGGGAAGAGATGGAGGGGGCAGGGTTGGAGAAAGGGTGGGATGGGTGGGTGTGGACATTAAACCTGGGAGTTTAAGACTCTGAGTGTATTCAGCTTCAAGCGCTGTGTGTGTGTGTGTGTGTGTGTGTGTGTTTTGCCTACCTGTGGAGTGTGTTTGTGTGTTTTTGCACATAGGAATGGTGTGTGTTCATGTGGGGGATATAGGGGATGGATGGGGAGAGTGGTGGTTGTGTGTAGAGGATTGGAGTCACATCGGCAAGAGAGGAAGAGGGATGGGATAGGAATGGGTGAATGTGTGAGGCCCTTGAATTTAGTGTTTTAAGATGTTGAATGTATCGATGTATTGAGCTTCAAACCACTTTGTATAGGTGGTGTGTGTGTGTGTGTGTGTGTGTGTGTGTGTGTGTGTGTGCGTGTGCAAGAACAAGCAGCTACTCCTGAGTTTATCCATATATTCAAGCAGCCCATATTTGCTGTTCTGGAATATATGTTGATAAATTCCCACATGATTTATACCCCTTTGACTAACAGAACACTGGTAGAGTGTGTTGTGTGTTAACAAACATATGCTACTGCTGTCATCTGTTTCTCACATGCTGTTCCTATCTGCCCCACCTTCTCCCTGTCCCCCCCCCCCCCCCCCCCCCCCCACTCAACCTATTGCTTCTGTCTACACATTGGCACCATATGTGTACCTGTGGATTCATGCATGTATGGATACTCACAGCCATGCACTCATGCACACACTCTCTCAGTCTCTGTCTCTGTCTCTCTTTCTTTTTCTCTTCCTGTGTCAGACACACACATGCATACATGCACACACACATCCACACACGCACGCACATGCATGCATATACACACTCACAGTCACACACACACATACACAACACACACACACACACACACACACACACACACACACACACACACATACACACACACACACACACACACACACACACACACACACACACACACACACACACACACACACACACACACACACATATTCCAGAGCTTTGAAGCTCAACACAGTCCATATCTGTGCCACCCACTTTTTCTACCTTACCCTATCTTCCCCTTCCTCCCAGCCCCCTCTGTGGACATCAGACTGGTCAGAAATCCTTTTCTGTCACTGAAGGTACATACACCACACAGGACAAAATGACCAACGTCAAGGGACCACTCCATCAAGCCTTGAGAAAGTGTCATCCTACTCGAGAAGGATTTGTGTACCCTGTCTAGCTGTCTATCCATCTGCCTACCTGTTGCCTGCCTGCCTGTCTGTCTCCCCACTCCCTTCATCGTCATCAGACCCTTAACCTAAGGGTCATTAGGGGACCACCTGAACTGATGGTCCTCATCCATCCCCGTCTGTCCTCAGCCACTGTCTTAGATTGTCAAAGATTAGGCCCGTCCCTTCCCCAGTGTTGTTCTCTCACCTTTTTATTCTACCTGCTACTTCTGTTTCCTTGTACAGTGCTATGCAAGATGGGTTTTGTGAGGCCGGAGGGTCAAAAGAAGCAACTGTGCCTTTTCAGTTTTTGTTTCTTAGCTGTTGTTAGCAGGTCTTCAAAGGAATCAGAGGCTGCCTGGTCTTCCTTGTGCACTTCTTCATTGGTGATATGGTCCTTGTAGGAGAAGCAAAGGGTCTTGCAGCAGCATCACATTTCAGATGCCAGGGTTTGTAGATCTACTGTCGGGATCTGTGTTTCACAAGTAAAAAGGAAGAATGACGTCCCATCATTGTCAGCTTGGAACAGAGAGAAATGTGGATGTTGATCCAGATGGTTCTGGTTTGGACCCTTCAGCTACCACAACTGCTACTTGGTGTTTGAAGCTGCTTATTGTCTCAAGTTTTTGACCTCTTGGTTTGGTGTTTCTTTAGATACCTTTGGTGGTGTTTGTCATCATTTTGGTCCCTCCTCCTCTGATTTTCCATACCATCTGTGCAGATGCTTTGTCCAGTGAGCAGGGTCTTCTTTCTTTCCAGCCAAGCCATCAGCAATATCAGCAGAGCATAGATTGGTGAGATTTCTGCCTCCAGCACTCACTGATCCACAATGGTCTTCTATTACATCAGTCTGCTGGAGTCTTTCCAGAAAGATGTTGAAGAGGCTGGGGCAAAGTAGATGGCCCAGTTTGATGCCAACAGTTGTGCAAAACCATTCACTTAGGCAGCCATTGTAGAGGACTAGGCTGGGAGCATGCTGTAAAGTTGGTCTTTAACCCTAATATGGCCCAGGCTTGCATGTAAGGCTGCAAGGCAGACCCTATCAAATGCTTTCTTAAAGTCAGTGAAAACAACATTTAGATCTTCCTGGTGTTGTATTTCTCACAAATTATGTGGAGGTTGTAGATTTGTTTGGTGCTTGTTCTTCAGCAAGATTCTTTCTGCTTATGGTTTATCTCTGCTGAGTAGAATATTCAGCATTACTTTATTGGATTGACAAGACTGATTATGCCGTAATTCTGACGTAGCTAACGGCTATCTTTCATGGGGAGTGTGATGACCAAGGACTCATGTCTGCCAGATCTTTATCACAGATAATTTTCAGGACCTCCAGAGCTTCACAGCCAGTCTATGCTGGCTCTGCAGGTATATTGCCTATTCATGCTAACTTCCATTTCTGATCAATTTAACTGCTGCAACTTCTTCCACTGTAATGATGGGGTCATCCTCCTAGATTGCCTGCAATAGTTCAGCACAGCTGGATCTTTATCTGTCTTATGAGCATACAGTTCTGAGCAGTGATCAGTCCAGCACTTAAGCTTGTCTTGTTCTTCAGTGAGCCATTTCACTGTCTTATCATGGATGCTGGTGATGTGTCCATGTCGACGGATCCACTTTCTGGCATGTTCTTTGGTTACTGTTTTTGTTTAGACTGCCCTGTATGTTTGTGCGCTGCTCACTTGTCCAGTCTTTCACAGCCTTCTTCATTCTCATTTTGATCTCATCGTTGATTTTTTAGCACTTTTCTGATTTATAACAGCAGCCTTTTTGGTTTCCCCTCTTCCACAGTGTTTCATTGTTAGTTGTGCTGTTCTTCACCATGCTTTTTGCCTGGTCCTTTCACAGCTCAGCTCCCTCTTTTTTCAGCTCTTTTGTCACGTAAGCCCAGAATCTCTTTAGTGACCCCGGGCTTGACCTTATGCGCAGTTTGTATCATGACTGTATCGAATGTTGCAGTCTGTGTTTTCCTATCTGCATCATTGTCACCGGACAGTCAGTGGTGTGAATCTTCCAGTTATCATTGCTGGAATGCATCAGCCACCTCAACTTCTGTAGGTCAAACCTGAGTCATTGTTCTCTGTTGATTTTTTTTTTTCCAAGTTCAGAAGGAAGGTCATCATGGTGACATTGTGACCACTTCCTAGAATCTGCATCTGAAAAGCTGATCCTTGAGATAGTCACACAGATGTTCCAGCTGGTAAGCCACAGGGCGGTCTAAACATTACAGGAACTTGGAGCATCAAATTCTTGAATGCCACAAGACAGGTGAAAGGAGTCACAGGCAAAATGGACATTTACCTCTGGAACATACCGGGATTAAGTGAAGTTGGATGGAAACATTTTTGAGAAGTTCCAACAGAAGGACACAGGATCTACTTCAGTGGCAGAGATGACCAATATAAGCATGGTGTTGCTTCCTTGTTCACAAGAATGCCTTGAAGTATAACGAATTGCCAGTCAGTATCCAGTTGACTTATCACAATTAAGGGCAATCCTCCTTCAACATTATCATTATACAAGATTATGCCCCGAAGTCAGACTATGAAGACATTCGAGTTAAGATGTGATGACTCATTACAGGAAATTCTTGACCCATCATATAGGAAAGCCCAGAGTCTGGAGTGTTCAAGTTGGAGAGGATGCAACAAACAGCTGGCAGTCCTGCAGTTCAGACATAAATCATAAGGGATTCAGACTCCCAGGAATTGCCAGAAACAGCAGCCTCCTGTAGGCAAACACGTATGGTCTCCACAAAGCATCCAGAACATGTCATGGCAAACCCCAGATGGTGGTCATCACAACCAGACTGATTTCATCGTGGTCAAGAAAGGCTTTCATTCCATTCACTTAAATGTTTCTGCCCTGTGTGCGACAGCATCGGACATCAGTGTTAGTTCAAATATAGCACATAGAGCCCTTATTCTATGCAAAATAGTAGGTACAGGGAGGACAAACATAGCACATAGAGCCCTTATTCTATGCAAAATAATAGGTACAGGGAGGACAAACATAGCACATAGAGCCCTTATTCCATGCAAAATAGTAGGTACAGGGAGGACAAACATAGCACATAGAGCCCTTATTCCATGCAAAATAGTAGGTATAGGGAGGACAAATATAGCACATAGAGCCCTTATTCCATGCAAAATAGTAGGTATAGGGAGGACAAATATAGCACATAGAGCCCTTATTCCATGCAAAATAGTAGGTACAGGGAGGATTTTTTAATGCTGTGTCCTTGTGTTAAGTGCTGCGTGGAGTAAGCTTTTTTCCAATGATTTAGTGAATTTTTCCCCCCTTGATTGTCTTCTTCCAACACCATAAGCCAATAAAGTGATGTTGCAGTCAGGCATGTTTTGGTGAAAATCCATTGAACAATCACAGCAATGAACTTTTAAGTATCAAAACAAAGCTGTACATATGTAAGGTGTTGCAGCAGAAAATGTATATGGCTATGACAAGGTCCAGTTTTATTAATATTGTATTGCAAAAATAGTAATTAAAACTGTCCGAGTAAGGAAGACCAGTGATGGGACAAAGAATCTGTTAGGTCCATATCTATCAAGGAATTTGATGATTCAAACAAAATGAACGTTTCAAGTGTTACGGAGAAATTCAATTTCTGTAACTTTGTCTCTTTTGAATGGACTGAACCAGTTTTGACAGTTGGAGTGAACCAGCCCCTATCCACAAACTGAACAGGTGAAACATGACCAGGCTTGGGAGGTTGCACAGGCTGTCACTGCGTCAGGGCAGAAAGGGTTAATGTCTTTACACCGTTCGCTTGTACTCAGAATGAATGATTTCTTGTGTCCATGAATTGTTTGTACTCGACCACCTTCATGAAGGACTGTGGCCTTTATTGAATAAACTGTATGCATCCATATATCTGGCTTTTCTCCCTCAGTAGCTTTTTTCCCATTGTATCTGCCCCCCCCCCCCCCCCCCCCAACTCTGTGTGTGTGTGTGTGTGCATGCAAACTCTATGGGTAAGACAGATTTGTGCTTACTGTTGCCTATTCTTACCCTCATGTCTGAATGCGGCAATACTATGGAAGATAAAGTATTTTTTATTCTCTCTCTCTCTCCCTCGCTGTCTCTATTTATCTCTCTCTGTCATCATTCCACCCTCTACCTCTACCTGTCTTTGTCTGTATCTGTCCAGTCTCACAGAAACTGGGACATGCAGGTCTTTCCTTTAACCTTTCCCGTATGT